>JAULBU010057581.1:0-31528 GCA_032358235.1 Odonthalia washingtoniensis | reverse complement strand
ATATATAATATATTATATAATATATTCATTATTTTATATTTATATACCCATACGCACAACAACCCAGTGATATACGCAATATACATACCCACATTTCTGATATGTTATTGATAAAATATCGTAGCATATGGTCATTTCAATGGCACATCCCGGATGTCCTTTGCATGTCACATTCAATTTATTTTCCATGAAATGTAGATTTTGTAATAACTACATTATACGAACTGCGAATATCGCAGTTCGGATTAATGTCCCCATTCAGTTTCCATTCGGGAATCGTAGAATATTTAGATGACGCATACGTGTCAGCTCCAACGTTTCCAGTTCGGTCGGAGATTTCTATTGCAATTTATTCCATTTAACCCAGTTCACTATGAATATACACTACATACATGATTCAGCCATTGTAGTTTTGGGTGCCGTGTCACCCCACCGGATATCCACCTGTCGCAGTTACTGAGGACGGCAAACTACGAAAATACTTCACAACATGAAAGTGTTTTTGAATGTGTCATACAAATAATCTACAAATAGTGAAGGGGCCATGAATGTGTCATACATGCAATCAACATATCGTGAAGAGAAAGTCAAGGTGTCATACAAATAATCTACAAATACTGTATGGGCCATGAATGTCCCATACAAAAAATCTACAAATTGTACAGGGGCCACGAATGTGTCATACATAAAAACTACAGATACTGTAGATTGTTCAAATATGCACTGCTTTTACCTTCCAAATGATGAACTGTATAGTGTATGCGGGGATTGGCCCCAACTGCGCCATTTGAATTGGGAATTTAATTTTCGAAAACCCAGACTCTTGAACTTGTTGGTGGTCATTTCCAGAGGTATTACGGAACCTTTTTCTTATTTCTCGTTTTTGTTTAAACCGTCTCCATTGCTTCAAATCCATCTTAATCTTGGTAGTTCACGGTTGTTCTTACCGGCGAATACATTTCGTCGATCAAGGTGGACGAATATCAAGAACCAGGTAATTGATCGTTGTTGCACTCCCTGTCAGCTTGATGAGGGAAAGGCTGATAATCAAGGATGAGATTACGTTGTCGGGGAGTTCAGATTTTTCATGAGTTTCGGTGGAGCGGATGTTATGGTTGGTTTTCCACTGGCTGCGTAAGTGGGCATCCATCTTTAGCGAGTTATTGGCCTTATTCGGAAGTTAAATGACTCAGATGACTCAGATGATGATGATTGAGTTGGTAATTGAGTTGGTGGAGATGTTTTCATCAGCGCTTCTTGATACGTGACGTTCGCCGTCTGCTCGGTATTTGGGTATGGCAGCGCCTCAGGTGGCGGACCTGGTAGTGATGGATTTATTGATGTACTTATTGGTAGCACTGCAGTAGTTGACTTCGTATTATTGTTTTGTATTTTTCGTTTGGGTACTAGCGTTATGAATTTCTCTGTAGCGAGACGTTAATTGAGAAGCCTCACTCGGATAGATGGTGTGAATAAGTTTCACTTGTACGTGGTTGTTAGTTCTTACTTCTGGTGGTTGAAAATATGCTTCCGCTCGCTGTAGAACGGTGCGCAACCGCCGATATATGGATGGGTCACCATGGACTGACGCTGCGATGAATTGTTGAGGGTTGAATTTTAGCTCAATTTATATCTTCATCTCGTCGCCATTTCGGTTGTACCACATTGCATTTTATAATGTTGTAATGATTCCGGATATTGTTTGATCGGTTGCTGAAATCGATCGTAGTATGGAGAAAGAAGTAGATGCTTGTGGTGGGATTTGTTGCGCAGAAGAGGCGTTCGACGCATTGTTGTTGCTTTCTTCAGGGTTCATCGGTTGTTCTACCTCTGTTGGAGGTTCTGGAGATTGAGGCTCTGTTGAAATTTTCAGTTGCACGTTGATTGCACTGTTGATGTTGGCAGATGATGTTTATGGTTGTGAACGGCTGAAGTGTTGATTTGTTCGTTGTTCTGTTGCTTTTTTGTTCTTGTTATTGTTGCGTACTAGGGTAGATAGTAGTGAGATAAATGGTAATTCGCGCAAAGTTCTTATAATGTAGATTCGACAGGATAATGTCTGATGTGCATTGTAGAAAGGGGGTGCGAATTAGAAAAGCATGTGCAGAAAACTCGCGATGTAGTCAGAAAGGTGCTTTTTGTTCCGTATGTCTTGAATTGACCGCGTAAAGGATTGTACCTCTCTATCGTCGTTGACAATGAGTATACAATCATGGTTGTTAAATATTCCACTTAATCGCGGTTGTTGCATAAATATCTAACATACGGAATACTATAAGATTTGACGTTGAATAATAATATAAATGACGTGTCGCCTTTATTGAGTAAAACATGAAGCAATGGTACTGGGCCCCTTAAGTACAATAACCCTATATATCATGGAGTATTTCCAGATATTTGTTCCGCTCGATCGAGTAGATTAAAAGGCTCGCTCAATCAGACTAGGGCGTTCCTCTACTTGGTACAACTAGTGGTCAAGAGATAACTTAACTTTGGGTCGCTGTATACGTTGTATACTGTACAAATTCATTAGTACGCTGTGTACAAATTATTCATGAACAGTGTGTACTGCCGAGAAATAGCGGTAAACGATGCTAGATGTGTCCAGTCGTCTTATATTTCACACACTCGGCCACCTCTCCTCTTTCGTATGAGAATTTTTTGATATTATCTGCGAAACATTACTTGAAGACTTGTCGGTTATTCTCCAATCTTTTGATTTGCATATGCCCTCCTTACCGCCATTTTTCCTACCACGTAGGATAATTTACCCGTATCCATGAAATTCATCAATAGTTTTCCTGGGTCGAACTTGGTTAGAGAGTTCAGCTAAATGTTTTTGGGTCGCTGTATATGTTGTTTACTGTACAACGGTCATAAATACGCTGTGTAAACATTCTTCATACACGGTGTATACTGCCGAGTAGTAGCGGTAAACGATGATAGATGCGACCAGTCGCCTTATATTTCATACGGTTACTGTAGCGGTGATTCACTTAGAAAATTCATTAAAAATGATACAAGTTTCACTTGATTTGAGTTTTCATTTTTTTAATGAATTTACCTTGAGTTGTCATTTTTTAAATGAATTTACTTTTTCAGGTTATTGTAAAATCGTGCGTTTTGATGAAATTTTTTCTCTCGAAGAGACAAAATATCATCAAAACGGAAACAAAGGAAGGAACGTCCTTCCTTTGCAAGAAGTACAGATGAAATTTTAGAATGAGACAGACAGACTTTACTATGAAGAAGACAAGGTGACGATTAAGATAGTACTCAAATAGGCTTATGATTGCGATGGTACTGAGTTTCGATGTGACTATACTTCTACAACTAATAACAATTCGAAAAGTGCAGGGAAGACAAGATGAAGATTCAGACGAGGAATCGTCATATCAATTCAATAAAATTTAATCTGGACATGTTCTCAAGCAAAGCATGCCTCAAAATTGTTTCAGCTTTTACTGAATGAAGTCTTTTCTCTCTGAAAAACGACCAGATCTAAATACACGTGTTGTCACATAACAGCATGTTGTATTTTTCTACGACGATTAGCTGCACCATGCTGATGTGGAATCATCGAACTGATATTTGGGATGCGTATTGGGGTTATTTCGGAGGCTTTTTGGGAGGCTTTGAGGCATTTTATCAAAAACTGGGGAAAATTCTTATCATCATTTAGGGGAGATTTTATGAGCGAGAGAGCAGAAAAATATGCACAGTCGATAATGGAGAAAGGATCGTTGCTCCCACATTGCGTAGGTTTTATTTACTGTACTAAAATAGAAATTTTACGACCAGCAAATCCTGGTATCAACCAATGAGCCTATTATTCTGGTCACAAGAATTGACACTATCTTATCAATCGGACAGATACAAAGCCAGATGGGCTTATCTTTCATATGTTCGGACCTGAAACCGGGCGAAGACATAACCTCCGCTTTACAGGAAAAAGAGAATGGATAAAATTTTTCAGGAGACCCTTAATATTGGAGGTCAAGACTATTGCATATACGAGGATGCTGCATATGTATTGTGCCCCTGGATTCAGGTTTTATTTAGACAACAGTTTGCCACCCCGCCCAAATGTTACATAATAAAGTGATGAGTACCGTGCATGTATCTGGTGAGAATTCTTAAAGGGTATGAAACAGTTGTGGTCGTCCCAAGATTTGAAAAGAATTCTCAAAGTACGTTCGGAACACATGGGAATTATGTACAAAGGGATAGCGTTACTGTGCAACATCAAATTCTGCATGGGGCGTGGTGGTCCAGTTCAAAGTAATTATCCAGTAGATCCGCCTACATTACAAAGATACCTACAGTTGAGAATAACAAGACCGTGTTAGATAAAACTTCTGTTTTTAACGATACAGACCCAAGGCCAGCAAAGTGCAGGTATATTGTTCCACTAAACTAATATACCAGAACAAGTGGTACTTCTTGTCATCTAAGCCACGGAGGCCAACCAGGCTCATTACTGTAAAATTCATTGTACTTGTAACTCGGAAAGACAGTAACTACTTAATCAATTAGTTACACTCAGAATTTCCAACTCCTACAAACAAACATTTAATAAAAAAACTTAGAAATAGAAAAAACAAAAGAAATTTGAAATAGAAGAAAACCAATCAAAACAAAACAAAAGGAAGAAAGAAAGTAGTTTAGAACTATTACTACTTCAAGTAGTAATAGTTCTAAACTACTTTACTTCTTCCTTTTCTTTTCTTGGAAACCCAATAAAGTTTATTGGGTTTCTACGTATTAATTCATTCGTTAAAGCTGAAAGTGAACCAGTCATCTCGCTTCGCCCCATGATTGATGTGTTACGCTGTTCCGTGTCAAGACCTTCACGGCGTTTTGACATTGCAAAACGTTTTTATTCGAGTAGTAAACGCCGTTCGTTTTATGTTTGGTCTCGTACCTAGCACTCGTTTTTTGCTTTATCGGCCTCTCACCGTAAATAAATTCTTTTTGTTCCATAGTTATTCTAATCGTCTCGTTTCATGTGCTCGTTCAGTACAAGCGGGTCATCTTCGTCCGAATCGAAACCAATGCGCCTCGATGCGGAACCATCAATTGAAATTGACGATGATGAAAGTGTCGATTCTACCGATAAATCGATGGCGCGCCGTTTTAATTTATTCAAGTGGGATGCCAGTCTGAAGAGAATTGGTTTCTTATGCAAATAACGAATAGATAAATAATTATTTATTTCAAAAAGGGTAATGTATTGTAACTAGTAATAATAATAATTTAAATGAGTGTGTGGTCAATGTTGTCTCGGTCAAATACAAAGCGAAATATCTATCTAACTCCCTGATACAGTTGAGTATATTCGCAGGTTTCAGATCTGGAGATAATTTAGTAGCTCCGGAAGCCCTAACTGGTTTGAAGTTGGCAAGTGGCCGCTAAATCACCCTTGCTTTACCGATTGATCAGTACCTTGTACTCGTCCTCGGTTGTAGGTCTATTTACTGGTGCTACCAGTTTGACGGAGGCGCAGATATCGGGTCGGACATTGACTCCCACGTACTGCGCTAGTGCCCGCATGCTGGTAAAATGCTCCTGGGTGTCGGCTTCTTCTGGTTGGTCTATTTTGTCCGTCTGGTCCATAATTTACCTTGGCCTGGTGGGATTCTCCGTCCGATTTATGCTGATGTACACTCCGTTGAATGACGTTGGATTGAGTGATAGTGGAGTGCGCGGCTTGCATTGGAATGCGTGTGACGCTTTCTCTTCTTCCTCAAGGAAAATGGCCAAGCCGAAGCCGAGCAAATCATCTACATGCAGCAGGATCAGTCCGTCCAAGATGTTTCCTTTTCGCTTTATCAGAACGCAGGGTTCCGTTCTAGCACTGGGCATTTCCAGTGTTTCTAAGTTGTGGGCAAGATTGGTCAAGTACCAATGGAGCCCCGCCTCCAGAATCCCTTAAAGTGGCTTGACCACCTTTAACACATAACCTGGCGGCAGCCCCAGTTATCTCAGTACACGGATATATACTTCTCTCTCCACGTCGGCGTGGGATTGTATATAGGCTTGGGTAATATCCCGAGTATAGCATAATAATTCGGGAATCAAGACGGCGATTGATAGAGCTACTCGTTGGGAGACTCTTTGCACCGTCGAAGCTTTTTCGGTAATGGAGGTGGCATCCTCGTCCGCATAGTTCTGTGCAATCAGTCGAGATTTCTTCTTCAGCCTGTCCCCACCTTTTTCTTCAGCTCATTCATAAAATGGGATCCGAAAATCCTCGGATTACCTTTTATCTGAGATTCCAACATTGATTCAAATATAACGTCTCTCATCAATCATTCCAACTCATCTCTCCTCGAACTTTCGAGTGACTACTCTTCTGTAGATCCCTTCCGCACTGGTACTTTTCTGGGCTTGTCTTCCAGATTTATCTCCCCATCCTTTCCAGGCGTCACAAAGTGTGCTTCTGCATCATCTCCTTCGGCGTCACCTGGGTTTTCCTCCTTCGTCCTGCAGTTACCACAAGTGTCGATGTCTTGTTTAAAGTTAGGTCGGACCCATGGCTTGACCAAAGTTGTTCTGAAGATCCCTCGTCCATGCTTTACTTGTACCACCACCATCTCTCCTTCATCTGAAATATATCTAAAAGGGCCTTCCTATTTCTTGGTGGTGGTGCGGAACCCTAGGACTGGGGATCCAGATGGGAGATCGTGCAACAGCGTAGCCATCTATTTGGCCTTAGGACCAGATGGGTGTTTCAATGCAAATTTGATCCTTCTCCTTTATTGCTCCTTTCCTACCGATATTTTGGCTTCTTCTATGGCTTGGTCCCGTGCCAGTTGGGTTGGGAACTATGATGTTCTCGCTAAGTGAGGAAGGGCTCCGAATACTAACATCATATAACACAAGCCTCCCGAACCCATGGTTTAGTTAGCGGCGTAGACGGCCATCTGCAGACAATCCCCATACGAGTATTAGACTAGGTATAATGTTTGGCGCAACTTGAGGTACGCGCTACGGAGGGGATCATAGTAACGTTCCACTATCCCGATTGATCCGGGGGTCTCAATTGGCGCTTCATCCATCGTTATTCCAGCAGTGTTTGCCTTCTTTTTCATCTCCTTTGAAACGTAAGAGATTCCCTGATCCACGGTCAGGAAATCCGGGGGACCCATATACGTATAAAACCACAACTTGGAAATCGATTTCCATATCTCGTTCGTGGACTGGTTTCTGAGAAAGGAGGCGGCAGAGAAGTGGGTGCTCGCATCTACCAAATGAATAAATGGTCTTTTATTCAAAAACATAGTGTCCACGATTAGGCGGTGGTTAAATTGGAGGTCATGGGTACCAATTGTGAGCTTGAATCATCTCGGAGGGGATGATTTTATGCTGCGTGTCTTGGAGCCCGTTGTGATCTTTTTAAGTTGTCCCAGAACGTGGTGGTTGAGGTCACCGGTGCCATATCTTTTTAGAATTTGATGGGTTCCTATGACTGATGGGTGGCCGAACCCGCGGTGGATCCGTCGAAGTTCTTGTTCCGTAAACAGGGCGTAGAGGATGGAGTCTGCTGTCCACCTGTACACGAAAAATAGTTCTCCAAGGTCGAAGGTTGTCTCGGCGATCCGATGTGCAGGTATTTTCCTTGGAGAGAGATGTCTAAGCCATTCATAATCATATCGCGATTCGAGAGCAGGGATGGGGCACCTTCTTCCAATATCGCGAACTATACATCTAAAATCAACCGTAGCTCTTAGAACGGGATCTGGATTGTGACGTCCCCGATCACCTTACTTCTCCCCCAATCCCTTTCAGGCCCTTCTTCGGTGGCCTGATGTTCATCGTCCTACTAAACTCTCTCTCGTACGTATGATATTGTTGTTTGCTCATGACAGACCTCCGATTGGCCGGCGTATCGATTGTCACTCAATTAAACTGAGGTCCGTTATGGTTCTCCAACTAATTATTTTTGGTTATTGATGCAGATGTCGTGTCCTTGTCGTAGGTTTTCCCGTGGAGGTACGCGTTATTAGATAAAGTCCTCTCGGTGGTCATGGCGGTTTCCTTAGTTGTATATAAGAGGTCCGTTTCATTCCTTTCTTCTTCCTCGTCCACCCATCTAACATCATCATCTACCACTAATTATTCGTCTTCCGATTCATACTCCAACATATGCATCTCGAACGCCATATCCTCCACCATCAACATCGCCATTGGGTGCTTTGACTTCAGTTTATTTATGGCCTCTGTTACCTCTTCTTTATTATGGCGGGTGTTCGCCTTGTGGTCGGTACTGCAGACGAAACACCCTTTTACGCCCCTCACCCATGATGGTCATAGATGCCTTGGTCTGTTACTGGGATGTAGGTTATATCTGGGAGGGGTGGTAGATTAGTCCATGGTTTCTTTTCTGCGCGTCTGGCTTCTCCACCGTATGACTTACGCTGATAGTAGTGGGCTTAAAATTCTTCCTCATCATCTCTCGTTATCATAAAAGTTGAATTGCTGCCGGTGGTGCTCGGATTGTCGCTCAACTGGTTAGCGATGCGGTTTACGGCATGTTGGATCGTCTGGGTAATTCGATCACACATCGCCTCTTTGATAGAGGGGATTTATATTTCCTTGAGAAGTCTGTCTCTGAGGAAGTAGTACGTATGGTAGGTTACATCCAACAGATTTTGTAGTGACATGAGTTTAGCAACAAACTTTCTAAATACCGTTACTTCGGATTCAGTTGTATTGTCAGACATACACTCGGAGATTTTCATGGACTGCCATTTAATCAGGACTCGCGCTTTGCGATCGTCGCTTTTGTACCACTCGCGCAATAGCGTCATGATTTTCTCGAGGTCCCCACAGCCCCTCTCATTGTTGTCGTAGAAGTTCAGATCGTCTCCAGTCAGCATCACCGGCATCGCCTTCAACTTCTCCTCATCTGTTATCTCGCACATAGTGGCGAGCGTGGTAAAGATAATAATGCAGTTGTCCAAATCTTCGTCCCACCCTCCAAGGGTCTTTCCGACGAACGCCCGCATCATCCCGCTCACGCCTAGTCCTTTATTTTCGTCGACGTAGCATGTGCCCTGGGAATTATTTTTGTGGTCGCCTGGATGCGGGGTTTTGAACTTCCATCATCATCTGTCGTATCCTTCGTCCTTACCATCCGGTCATCATCGTCTTCCGGAAGTCCGTCGTCTGGGGTCCCTGTTTTTATCAACCTGTCGTTCGAGGTACCAACTGCCAGTGGGTGTTTTACGTCGATGGGAAACAATGTTTTCGAAGTTATCTGCCCCATCCGATCCGGGTGGACATAATGTCCCTTGTAATCGATGGATCTCACCTGCTTGTCGATGTCCAAGGGTTTTGGGCTATTGGGTACTTGAGCTGCTGGGATCTCGAAGAAAAGATTTTGCTTCGGCGATAAGGTGGCCAGTTGTACCCTATCATCCATGATAATGTGGAAAGAGCGGAAACTTAGGTCGATTAGTTTCTATGCTCTGTCGATATTCTTTCCCCTCTCTACATACACGCCGCTTTTAGTGAGAAACATGGTCCATTTGGTAAGCTGGGATAATCTCCATAATTTTATAGTATGTGGCCGGAATGCCGAGATAAACTTAATCCATAGTTCCTCTCCTTCTATTTCTAGTTCCTTGTATGTCTCCAACATCTTAATTCCTGTGTTATGGAGTTCTTTTAGACGCTCCTCCACCTCATTATCTGTTGCAGTGGAGGGCAGTGGTTCGGGATCGTAATATACTTCTGGGTACGGAGATTCTGGTTCCTCCTGAACTTGGTACTCGACCCCTGGGGATTGGATTGAGCCGCCTGCAACGGAGTCTGAGGTTGGCTGGGTGGATGGTGAGTGCGGTTCGAGGAGAGAATCGTCCGGGTCCTCCAAGATAATAATGTTGTTGAGCAATGCGGGTGTGTTGGTTTTGGGTGGTGAAGTGGCGATTGGAATGGTGGGAGGGCCTGGAATTATTCCTTGGAGTCGATTTGATGCTCTTCGTGCATGCGGTGTTGATCTTCTTCCTCGTGCCGTACTTGATTGGCCTCTTGGCCCTGGCTGAGTCATTTTCTCGCTAGCAAGAGTTTACACTGTCAAAATGGGCCAGTAGCCGGGATCCTGCAGCTGTGGTTTATTAGGGAGCAGTCAATTGGATTAGGGGAAAGTGTAAGGTTAGAAGTGCTGGGGTTAGTTCTGTATATTCTGCGGTTCTTGGAAGCGAGGGTTGACCTCTAATCCTGATACTATTGAGTATCCTCGTGGATGTGCTCGTCGGAGGTCACGTTAATGTCCCCCCTTGACTCTACTTGCAGTCGGTCAGTCTGATCACAGGTAGAACGCGCGGGACTGATTTGATCCTACCGTAGCTATCAACTAATTAGTGCGTAGGTTTGATCTAGATTCCCCTTTATGGTTATTAATAACCGCTAAGTGCAATAGGTTGGGTTTTTGGGTGGATTCCGATGTCTTTTGATAATGTCTAACTTTTTATTCTTTCGATTCTCTACCGAAAATGGATACGAATAAGTAAAGGAAAATAGGAACGAATCATGACATGTGTGTTAAGATTCGAGCAAAATAGCTAATGTTCTAATTAAGCTGATGATTCCGATCCGTGATAGGATACACCTGTGGGTACGCGTGTTGGGCGGCGGATCGTCTCTTCTTACAGACAGTCACCATACAGTACAGTCAGTGACAAATTCTGGACTGGGGTCGTATCTGATTACTGTACATAATACTGTAGTGAGTAGTAGTCCGATAGTGTCAATCTGCTTGATGGTCAGTACTGTCTGCCATCTGTATCCCGTGTAACATTATTCATACTGTCGCTAGTATACGTCTTCTACTTGTTTTGTGACCTGGATCCCTTTACTCTATTCTCTTACTATCGTCCTTCTTCGCGGAATTTGCGTCACGGCTTTCGAATGCTCACCCATAATGTCGCCGTAGTTTTTGTCGATGGCTGTCGCCATTAATCCCCTTATCACTTACCGACTTCTTTTATCATCCTCTTTACTCCTCACGTTGCCATCATATTTCATCGTATCTTCCACTTTTCAACTACAACATCATTCTATCCGTCTCTCCGTTTTCCTGTATCTGCCCTTCTAACCTTTTGGTTATCCTTATCCTCTATAACTACCCTTTCGTATCATCGCCTTCGTCACCATCCTTATCATATCGTATTATCACCCATAGTTATCATATAGAATGTACCACTGTTATCATTTATTGAATAGTATTAACACCCTTCATCCTCATTATCATATAGTATTCTTACCCATTCTTCTCGTTATCATATCGTAATTTTACCCATTCTTCTCCTTCGATATCCTCATTCTATTCATCCTATTCATATCACACAAACCGCTCGTCCTTCAATCGAATCGTGAGTACGATTCGACAGCAGTTGTGAAGCGCGTTCACCAGTCCACCAAATTGTGCAGGCAAAGTTTCACCATCCAGTGCGAAAAATCGAACGTGACTTCCCTTAGCATGTTTCTAACATCCATAGATCCATAGATCCACAGGAGGTGGCAGATAATTCCAACGAGAATAACTGACAAACGCTACCCCACTTGCTTGCTTCCCTTTTACGAACGACAACCTAACCGAAAGGCATTCACTACTCAATTCCACATCTTTAGACAATAATATTACGACAGAGCTTTCATGTATACCATTCAGACAGTATGCAAAAAGACAGGCAGCACAATCACGCAAGATAGATGGAGTAGCAGTACTCATACACAAGGCCCATACCAGTTGCTTTACTAAGGCATAAATTCCACAGCGTACTTCTTGTTGAGGAAATTTTTTCTCCTCTCATCGAACATACCCACGTATTACCGCTTGCAGAAGTAGATACGTGAGGACGGGATACCCAGAGCCTCTAGTTGCATCTGTCTGACAGCGCTGAGATTTTGTGGAATAGATGAACTTGATATATATATATACTGTTAGACTCCCGCTCTAGTGTGAGTAAACCGATAAATTCTACCATGTGTCCCTCTGTAACCGGAAGCACGGGTCGAGCCTCTGACTCACAAAACTGAACCCATGTGCGCCATGGCTAATTTCGAGTCGTAGATGCGATCTAACTCCAGGCATATTCTGTGAGCAAGATCTCAGAACGATGTATACCATCCCATGGTAACATAGTTCCGATTCTCTCTACAGCCTCGTTTTCCATAGTCATTCTTCCCGCTTCTTGAGAGCCGATCCGAGGTTGACTTCTAGTAGTAGTACGCACCAATCTGGGTTCATTCTTCGGTGTTCCGCCCAAACCTCTTTCAAAGGATTCTCCAAATCAGTGCTCCGATATGCAAGCCTCATTGCCGCCGAATGACACGGTTGTCTCGGCCAATGTGGTATCAGAAACAGAGCCGGAGCCATCGATTCCATCAGCTTGTGAATGGTAGCATTGATTAGATCCACTGGTGGGCATAGCAGCCTGACTTCCGAGTTCGACCAATGGCATGACAGCTCGGTGAACGCTTGCCGTCGAAACTGTACCGGATGTTCCCCTAGAGAACGATACGAACACGCATCTACTGGAGCCATAATTCCATCTAGACCGGAACTCCGCATCTCCCGTCGGATATGCAAGTCCCCTAAAGGAAAAAATCGCTAAAGGCCATCTGCAAACTTGTTTGCGACAGGCGGTATCCACTCTGTCTTTATACGCAGACCCATGTGATCCAAGGCCAGTTTCAACTTGCAGAGCTCCCTCATCATGGGACGATTTGCAGATACGAATGTGTTCGTGATATGAACTACAGCTGGATTGTCGGAATGAAGCAACATGTTCCGACGACCCTGCTCCCTAATATGAGAATATGAACCAGTCTCGCATCAGTGGGTGAAGACGATAATGACGGTATCCCTTGGATATGTCCATTGACAACATGTCGTCTCCTTTATGCAAGTCCATAGCGAATTCTGGTAATGACTCTATTTTCACATGTCCCTTTGCCCATCGCTTGGACTGGACAGAAAAATTCACCACAAAGCGTCCCTTTTTTTCTTTCTGGGCCGTCCTGCCATACGACGAAGCCGGACGTGTCAAATCACCAAGCCGATTCGATACGTGGATGAGCGATTAATGTGATACGACCGGGGCGAGGAAGAAAGGGAGACGAGCCGAGATAGGAACGACCATGCGAGGCAGGAGCGAGGAAGAGCGAGAGAGGAGCCGAGAGAGGAGCTAGCGTGCACGAGGAAGGAGCATAGAGCGGAAACAACAACAATTATGAAAGAAGAAGACGATGAATGATAATGATGATAAATGATGACGCTGATGAATGATGATGATCAATGACAATGATGATCAATGATAAAGTAAATAAATGAGAATGATGAGGAATGATAATGACGATTAATGATGAAGTTGATGAATGATACTGATGATGAAAGATGATGATGATAAATGATGATGATGATAAATGCGGAAGTTGCAAAGATGATGATGATGATGAAGGATGAAGTCGAAAAACGATGATGATAAAGGATGATGATGATAATAAAGATTGTTGATAACGAACATGGTTATGCCAACAGAATTGGAAGGGAAAAGGAGAAGGGAAAAGAATGATAAACCGAACATGGAACTGTACAACGAGTAAGAAGGAGACCAACATGTAAGAAATGAAAGTACCATGGGTTACACTTACACTATACACTAATTCAACATCCACTGTACTGCACATGAGAATGAATAATACGTGTAAAAAGAAATCAGATGTAGCTACTCTGGAAGTTACTCATTAATTATACACATGTGGAAATGGCTACCGATTTGAGACCATGCACGGGTGCCCATAATTAATAGGAATTATTTAATATCTATCTCTTACTAATTTAGCAATTTATCACACGTATCAAATAGAATCATAATCCGATTACACGAATCACTTGAATTATAATAATTCGAGCAATTTTGATAATTCGGAATGGCAAGAACTTTATTATTATTATTATTGTTACCTTATTATAATTATCCACGACTAATGTCGTCCACGGCATTAGTATAAAAAGCTTTCATCTAGCTATCTTGATAACACAATAAAATGTAGACATAAACCAGAAAACACAAAATCATTCGAATAAGAATAAAGACCGCCGCGCCTAACCAGCTCTACACCACCAGAGAGAGGAAACTCAATCTACAAACACGCGTTAAGTTGGACAACTCCAACCGTAGTAGCGAATAGATCTCCACGCGAACCGTGCATGCATCTAATCCACCCGACTGCGAATTAGAGTCGACGAGGGGCACTAGCGTGACCTTCTATTGGACTGTTCCGAAAGGCACTTCACTGTGTCAGGAATAAAATCACACTACGCTTCCATAATCCGTAGTATTCCACAGAGAACTATTACCACCCGTCAACCCCACTGACTATACCTTTTCCACTTTGTACTCCACAAGCAATTTAGATTATCCGCTTGGTAACCGGCCCGTTTCAACGGGACGAGATTATTGATCCGCGCGCTTTCGCCCTCATTTTGTGCTCGGCTGATACTTATTTGTATATCCCCGCTAGACAACTTTCTTTTAAATCCAAATTTGCAAATTTCCGATCTTCCTCCGATTGAGGGATATTGCCCATCTCCAATCCATCCCCTGGAAGAAAAATTACTAGATGACGATCTAACATCCCGAATTGAATTGCTCGTAAGAAGAACTCCGAGCAACCTAGTTGACGCCATCCCTCCATACAACTTTGTGTGTTGTGTCATAGAGAACGTCCATGCGGCTCCACCTCTCCCAGCTCGCCTTGTAGCGTTGCTGGTACTGAGGTAGGCTACTTCCTTCATCAGTTGGGTCGAAAAAGGAGTCTCTAACTTTTTCATTTGTTCTTGCAGATCATCTGCAGCTGCGACATCGTTCCTTTGTTCTAAGGACGGTAATATGAACAGATTTTCATAAGTTGGATCCTTCGTAGCCATATTGTAGAACTCTGCTCTAATAACCACCACTATGAGACCATATCAGATCGCAACTCCCAACCATACATAGAATTTTAGAGCATCTTCCTCCATGTTGTTGTCCAGAGATTCCTTTCGAAGGTTCAAAGCTGCTTCATGAAATGACATCTAGTAGCCAGAATAGTTGATATAGTTCGATTCATACTCGACAATGGCACGTAGGCTGGAGTGCTTTTCCATACCCCGGCGAAATGGCCACTCCCTATGCTCGAAGAACCAGCCACTTAATACGCTAACGCCGAGTCCTTGTTCAAACTGGTATGGAATTACACCGAAGTCCTTGTCATCTCTGCAGCGATGAGCGATCAGTCCATAAACCGGAATCCATCCCTGTTTGAGACCAGCTTCGGTGAGTGTCTTTCCCTTACTCACCGCTGCAGCCTTCGCAAGGAGTTCGTAGACAAGAGCGCGGCTCTTTTTAAATGACATGTTGATATGTTGCTGTTGCTGCACGTTAAGTGCTTGATCATGTTCTTTTGACTGTATAAAGTGCCTACTACCAAAAGTTCTGGGGACTCTCTTGAAAAGAGATAGGCATAACCGTCGTAATTCCAGACGACGGCGGAGGCCTTTCTCTTACTTATAGACGGAGTGAGCGCGCCGAAATTCGAAAGGTCAAGAATAGTAATTATTCCACGTGGCACAGGGGCTTACACTATTGTACGCGTCGTGTATACCAGCATACTGGCTACTGGCTAACCTCACTATATACAGAAAACTTTTTATGGTAGTAAATTCTGGTGCAGAAAAGAAATGTACGTGAAAAATTAATCTACTTCTTTCCTCCAGCATGTGCGTCCACCGCTTAATGAACAACTCAAACATCATCATCAAACTGCAACTCAGTTTAATCAATTTTGTCGATATCCTGATGAATGAATTTACTTCCATCCCCGTGTATCCGCCCGCAGAGATAAGAATGCTTTTTGAATGTCGCATAATTAATTACCACCCCCTGTCTACCAGTACAACGATCATATATACATTTGAGTTCCCTTCTGCGGTGTCACTCTCCACCAAAAAAAACAAACGGACGATTTAGTTTCCTTCCTCGTTCTTCCCCTCGCCCAAATAGTTTCCTTTCCAGCTCTTTCCCTCTTCCACTTACAAAAAATATTTTTTGGTGACGTCCTTCCAGCCCATTGCCCCAATACTACCAATAATTTCGTGTCTCCCCAACAAAAAGGGAAAAATAATTTCGATTCCGTATTCGGTCCTGCTCCCAAAAAAAGACAAGTTTAATTCCCTTCCCCCCCACCCCTGCGACCAACTTTAAGACATATTCTAATTTAGTTTCCTTTCCGACCTAGCTCCCAGAACAAAGACAGAATCGCATAATTTAGTTCCCTCTTTCACGATGTGTATTCATGGTACAAGAAAAAGAACCACACGGCACGAGCCATAACAAAGGTGACCATTCTTACACGTGTTAGGGGTTTTGATGCATCAAAGGTAACGGTAGGGTTGTTTCTGAGGGGAATAAACTATGAACTTGTCGATTTAGCCCCCAGCCTGGGTATCTGGGCTTTGCCACGTGTATCGCAAATTCGAGATAAAGGCAGGAATGTCGTAATTCGCATTAAAGGTAAGTTTCGAGGTTGATCAAATAATTATCGGTATCCTTTTCAGATCGTATAAATGCGGCTATTGATTTAATTCCTGCAACACTTAAGCAGCGTTACGGGGTTTCAGTCTGAGGAACTTAAAGTGTCCTTGTCGATTCGAATCGCAATCGACGGGCAAAACTGGAACACGAGTTTTCGTGTGAGGATTTACCTTTTGCTTTCGCACTGTAGATTAACCAGCCTCGGTCCGTTAGGTTGGATTTCTCCTTTTTTGATGTTAATTCACCTTTCGATGGAATTCGTTGCAAGTTGATCGCTGTCTGGGGTTTCGTAATATATCTGCCTTTTCCATTATTGTTTCTCCCCCGTGGCGCTGTATCTATACCGAAATCACAGATGATTTCGATTGTAATTATTTGTCACACGTGTATTATATACTGTACTTATTTGCCAAAACTCTGTAGTAGATTCTATTAAATCCTTGGATACGTGTAAGCATATTGTATCATTCGTTAATTGAATAATTTTTCTTCACATGTTTATAACACTGTATTCGCTGTCGCGCGGTAATTTCTGTGATGGTGCATAGGGTGTTTATGTCTTATACGCCGGTCACCATTTCTTGCTTATTTTCCTTTTCCCCCCCTTCTGTTATTTTTGTCAGTTTCATTTATTTTTAGTCCCTAAACGGGTCTTTACATCCGCTTTTATCCTCCTGCCAACGTTTCATATCGTCGTCATAATCTGCCACTCCTCCTCTTGTTCTTCGACGACTTCCTCTGCCTGGCCTGGACGATGGCGACGACCAGAATATGGTTTGTAGATTGTGTTGTAATTGTTTCCTGCTTGATAGACTTGATAAACACCAACGACAAGGATTTAAATACATTTACGCGGACTGCGGAAGATGCAAGACGTGATTCGAGGGTCACTGCTTGGATTAATATCATCTATGGCTGTGTCGGAAACTGTACGTTTTGCACGGTTGGTAATGTCTTGAGAACTGTTTAACAAAGCAGGTCCATGGAAGCCATCAAAAACGAAGTTGAAACTATCGCCAAGGATGGAGTTACGGAAATTGTATTACTTGGCCAGAATTAAGATACGGTTGGGAAGGTTGAGGGATATGCCAAAAGTGATGGGGATCTTCAATGGTGAGGATGAACGTGATGAATTTAGGAGCAAAGAGGGTGGATGTGGTCGTGAGCGAGATTTGAGTTCATTAATAGCACGCTTGTTCCTCGAACCAACAGTGTAAACACTGTAAGAACTGTACAGTTCTTACAGTGTTTACAAAATTTTTCTTTTCCAAAATAATAATTTTGAAAATATTATTATTATAATAATAATTTTAATTCTTTTTTTTAATTTTAAAATTAAAGTGTCAATAATCTATGGCAACCAATTAACCCCATTGATTTCCTTTTTTCTTTTTTAGATAATAATTCGAATTGGAATAAAACAAGATGAAAGTTTCTTTCTTTGCCCTACTCTCTTCCCTGCAATAAGCGATCTTCATTAAATGTAAATGGTTACGCTGATGTTAGCGTAGCTCATGTACTGATCAAGTGGCATTCAAGAAGAAAGACGCATGTTTCATGCGTCAAACGGCTGCTCGTTAGCGCCGAAGTCGTCTTTCACTTTTTGGATAAAACTCTCATCATCATCGTATAAGACGACAATCTTCAACTTTCCATCGCCAAAAACATTCCTCCTGGCAACATCAACAGGAGAGATTGTAACGGTAGCATTACAACAACAGGTCCTTCACCTAAAGCCTGACATACACACGACCTTCGCTTCGTTTCTTATTAACGGTTAATCAGCTTGTAAAAGATGAGTGGTAACTACACGGCACTACACTGAACGGGAATTTTTAATGTCTGTGAAGGAAGCTTGATTCAAATACTGTATGTACTTTATGTTTATTACTGTCATTGTATCCAATTTATCTATGCGGCAGTAGAGTATATCTATATTTAATATCATATCATTTCGAATAATAATGTAGTGTACTTAATGATACTTCATGTTTATCATTTATTGAAGGTTTGATGATTTGATATAAGACAAAGGATAAATCCTCTAACAGTCTCAATAGGGCCGTTATGATAAATTGGAAATGGATAATCTCGTTCAGAATAATTTCTTTAAGGTGCATGAGAATGATATTCTTTGCCTTATAAATATAACATAGAGATTTATTTTCAAAAGAATGAACAATCTCTTTTATTCAACAGCATAGAACGCAAAAACTCTTTTATTAAACAGCATAGAATACAACCTCATCTTCTAATAATTTACTATAATGGAACGAAAGACTCGCTCACGATGTTCTTCTTCGAAGAGGAATAGAATTGATGTAAAAGATTCTCCATTAGTATCAACAGTGAAAAAATACGAAAGAGTTTGCAGGAAGGCGACAGCACATGATGCTAAAAAAATTATTCCGATAGAAAATAAAAGACAGGTAGCAGAGGAAGCAAATGGTAATCAGATGCGAACATTGAAATTGAGGAAACAGAACAATCCTTCCAATATCATCATTTCTTCAACAAGGACAGCACAGGATACTGTAACACCTGCACAAAGATCTGAAAGCAGTAGTAAACTAATCCTGAAGTAATTACAAAAGAATTAGGAGATATGGATGACCGTATGGAACGACAAAATTGGGAGATGGAATTTCAGCGCAAAGGAAATATGCCATTCGATTGTTACAATGAACCAAGAAACGAAATTGAGTGTCGGAGTCAGGATGGTTGTGAATTAGGCAGAATGAAGTCTCGAAAACGGGTCAACAATAGAATAGCTTCGACGGTTGCATTTGTTTGTTCGTTACATTCTGTAAACAGAGGTGGTGAGGAACAGATTGATAACGGTAATATGAGCAATACGGGAACGAAAATAACGATTACATTGGAAAAACACAACAGACTGAAATGTGACATTTAGAGTTCGAAAAAATCAACCCGACAATTATTTGAAGCTCTAAATCTATGGCAGGAAAAGTGTGAAGGATTGGTTAAAGAGAACGAAGCAATGAAATTGAGAGAAGAATGTGATGAAAATCTTCGAGGAACTGAATCAAGTTAGGCCTCCGCTTGTAAAGGCAATGGAACGTCTATTAACAGTACCATATCTTTACAACATAATCTGAGAATGTAATTAAGAGATAAAGAAGTTGATCAGTCTATCTGTAACAAAATTCTTGAGTTTGCTGATGTAATGTCACGCTTTGCACATCAATGTACTAGCGAAGTTTTCCAGTCATGGGGTAGGGACATGGAGGAGAGCGTATCATGGGATCCAAACGTGCACAGAGAGCAGGACAGGATGATACGATATTGGAGAGGACATGTAGTTAAAGTAACCGAGGATGGGGAAACGTATTTTTCGAACAAACAAGAAAGTCACCCATTAGGACCACCACTCGTTACAGTAGGAGAAGAACCAGATGGCCTCCTCCTTTTTACCTCCAGTCACATATCCGTATACCCAATGGAAGAGTTCCAGCGTGGGACAGTCTTCACAAGTACTCCAGAAACCATGAGAAATTTTATTGGTCAATGTGTTGTCACTGTCCTGCGTACAAGTATGGGAAAGCTTCCGACAGAGGAACTGGAACGGGCTGTATTTAAATCAGCAATAGGAAGTCAGATTCTCTTGAAGAAATTTGATGCAGTATGCCGCCAATCCATGAGCACGAAGAAAATGGCTGCTAAAGACACGTTTCTCTCTCTTCTTGGATACAGAGCAATATTTGCTACTAGATTAAAAACGTTGGACCTGGTTTTGAATCGACAAGATTCGTCCAAAAGAAAGAGGTATTGAACAATCTATTTAAGAAGTTACATGATGGTACCAGAGATAATACGTGGTGGCGCAGAGCAAAGTTTGAAGATATTTGCGCCGAATATGGAAAGTCCTATCCTATACCGCTGCAGGAGGTGGATGGTGCGGATATTATATTTTCAAATGAATTTTCCCGTAAGGCGTTTAGAAATTTTAATCGATTTGAGGTCTCAAAACACGATGATGTCAGTGTTATGACAATTGTAAGATTGGATGCAATCATAACATCCGAGGTAGATTCGTTTCTAGATATAGAAAAACAAGAAAGTATCTATGAATTGAAATCAGACGAAGAAAAGGAAAGAGATCAGAGATCAGATCGATCAATAGTTCCAGGAACATTTCTGGGCCAAGAAATAGAACCAATGAAAGAAGTTTGTACTGCAAAGAAGTTACAATCAAGTAAGGGTGGAAAAGTTCCAATTGAACCGGCAAGGAGATTCAAATCACTGTTAGCAACAGCTGCCGCTCAGATGTTGAAACAAGCACTTATGGCAATGAAGACAAAATTTATGGCTGACAACAGACTTGAACTATTTTTAAAAGAATTTCAGGTAGGATCTAGAGGTGACGATAGGAACAGATTACGTAATTACTTCAGGTCTCATACTTTGGCATTCCAATATCCACTCAACAGATGAAAAGCTTTTGTTAGTTACGTGTGTGAATGGATTGGTTCTGTATCTGATTGCTTTATTCTCCACTCAGATGACTTGGATTCTGCATTTATCTTTTTTAAGGACTATGACCCCCTGTATGTCATTCATGACAGTGATGAAGAAGATGACGACGAAATTAATAAAAAACATGTTGAACGAACTGTGGCATATGATGAAGCGGATATTACTATGGAGGATACATTAAATGAACATGATATTGATGTAGAAGGAGTTGAAGCCAATGAGTATTGTAGTGACAATGAGGAACTTGAACATGAGGAATAGCAGACTACAAAAAATAAAGGTATAGCAACTACATCATCAGGATCACAAATCGAGTTATTATTTTTCTTGATAATCAAGTTATAAATTTGACATTCTTTGCAATAATGGTAGAAAATTTAATTTTTGTTCTGATCTAAAGAAGTATAAAACCACAATACCACAAGTTATGAGCAAAATTCAACATCATATTGCTTAATCAAGCAAATGGAGGACTGTGTAAATGACAGAAGACTGATCAATTCCAATTCATTCGAAATATAACAGTAAAGGAGAAGGAGGCCTGGTTGATGGTGATTAAATGATAACTATTAGTTGAACTTCTATATTGAAACATTCTACAAACTTCATTGGGTATCATAATCATACACCTCATCTCGGGCATAATAAAATCTATTCAAGAAAAACAATTCTGTTGCCCAATTTTCTTCTCCATCACTCAAATAAGCATTCCGGTTTCTCAGATCATTCTTAGATAATAAGCCTAATTCTGTATCTGCAGGGACAATATGGACAATTCCACATATCCTATCCATTGGAATTATATTGAACCGCTTCGCTTACTGGCTTTTACCTTCCTCGCCCCCACTTCTTTCCCTATGTTATCGTATAAAATTTAATTTTCTATCTATACCGTCGATCTCCAACTCCTTACTATGCAAAACATGATAATATTGAACAAAGCACAGTTCACTTTCAATTATTTTATCCCATTCAGTGCATCGGAGAAGTTTGTGCTCCTGACAAGTTATTAATTATTTCTTCTTAGTCGGTATCCTGAAGAAGCGAAGACACTTTGCGAACCACACAGGCATTTCACCATTATGATTGTGTTTATAGTCAACAGATTCAACCATTACATTATCAAGGCGAGTCCACTTTGATCCATAAAATGATTGCTTGGCAACAATTCTCTGTGAAATTCTGTATGTATCATTCGGAATATACACAACGTTCGTCCCTTTTATCATGTCTGTCATTTTGGTGGCCGATATCCAGATATATAACCTGATGCAGGAACCTCAATTTTTACATGCCTGGCTTCTGCAAGTTTCATATCCACCACCAGCTCCTGCCGAAGAAGCCTAACCATACTTTAGAATCCATCCTTTCCAAATATAGAAAACATATCTGTTACACAGTCAGAAACTTCACTTCTTACCGATAATCCATTTCGGCTACAATATACATCTTTGCAGAACAATTCCATTTCCTGTGACGTAATTGTTTTACATATTCTAACTAAGAAACCACCATCATGTTTAACAGCTTTAATTCTACTTTTGTTTGGTCTTGATTTTTTCAAACTATTACCATGACAATCTTCATGACCTAGCTGAGATGATGTTCTGTCACCATACCTTTCTTGGAGTCGTGATATCGTTTCATTCATAACAGTTCCATGTCTCTTCGAGGTCATTGCATAGTCTGCTTTGAAACCCTTTTGAGCCATTTTATATAACCCACTATGCATATATGTAATTCCTCCAATCCTTTTAAGATATTCGACAGCATGATCCAACATATGCCACTTGCTTGTCCCCATACTGGATGGCTTATAATTCTCAAATATTTTCCTTCCATAGGCCTTGAATTCTTTTATATTTAATTCCAAATCAACAAAATCCTGAGGTGCCCAACCAGCGTTCCTTCCTCGCTTATAAATCTGATCTACAATGGAGACATATTTTGTGATAACTTCGGTTATCGGGGCTTTGTCATAGTTTTCACAACATTGGTCGACAATAGACCCCAAGGAAGGAAAAACAACATCTACTGCATTGTAATCTGTAGCCTACAGCATACCTTTTAGACCAGTTTCCTTGAAAAGTCCTGACAATCTACCGTTGACAGTTCCTTTCGAAAAGTCAGCATGTAACCCATAACTGACGGGCAGGTTTTGAACATTACATAAGAAAATATTCAAATTCCTCAATACAGACTTTCTGATTGTATTATAGAAGCGACCTTCACCCCTGTTTGAAAGTATTGATGTGCTTTGGCGTGATTCATCTCTAAGTAAAATGGGCAGACACTCCTTTAACATCCTTGAAACACCGAGTGACAAGTTATGTAGCGGTTCGAATTGAAAAATTGCCTAGATATCAACACTAGGATCAATTCCAACGAAAGGAAAATATTCCAAAACTGGTAAGAACGATAACATTGATTTCATCTTCAAAGTTTCCACAATTTCCGTGTCCCCTTCTTCAAGTTTTTCGATCAATTCCATTGCGGTTCTCAAATTTGGCTCCGTTGCTTTCGTACAATTTGGTAGATCTGCTTTTACTACGTCGCATCTATGACATGGAGATCCGGTCGAGGAGTTGCGCTTTACATTGTTCATGTCCTCCGCTTCGGGTAAGTTTGCCACATACGAAGACAACATTAATTGGGCACGGAGATTCTTTCCATCAAAGGTGGTTACTGAAATACCTTCCTCTGCAATATACATTTTGTCAGAACAGACATATTATACTGATTTGTGTATACTTCTAAGCATGCCAGATCGATCGATATTCCGATGTACAGACTTTTCAGACCAAGAGGCCTTTGACTTCTGGGCACCAAGCTCATGGTCAAGTGATACATATCGAACTGGCAAGTAAGCAACGACAGACCCTCCCGACACAATGGTATCCTTTCTATGCCTTTCATTGAAATTAAATAGATTTAAATGCGTAGGGTAAAAAGAAAATGAATTCGGTTTCAAACTGATTGAGATTTATCGCTGTAAACCTGCAAGGGAGCAACGAAAGCATCCTCTCCATCCTCGTCAAATGTTTTCCAGTTTACATTGTCCTTATCACACCCCTTTATGTAATCAGTAACTTTGGAACGGCGTTCACACCGATGCCTGAGTTCATTGGATGAGTACGGAGGGCAGAATTAGCAGCTGGGGTTAGTATAATGGAATCGAACGATGGGGATTCAATCTCAGTTCTAAGAACTTCCAACTCATCACGTTTATAAAGATTCACTTGGAAATTATTTTCAGAAACAATTGTATGTTTCATAAATCCATTTTTCGGAATCGTTTCTTGGTCTCCAGAGAGCAAAATTCATGGATAAAGGATATATTCGGAAACAATGAACAGAAATCTCCAACAAGGTTTTCCTTCAAAATATCTAATAGTTCATTGCAAAATTTTCGCTAACATTGCAACCCATATTCATAAATAACGTTGCTATTCCTTCAAGTTTCGACTGTTTTACCGAATCATCCATCGACTCAACAGGTACAACAATATCACCCTCACAGTCGTTTCCGATATCAAATTCAGTGCAATCCAACTGTTATTGCACTGCAAACACATTGTTCGTAGCTCTATCTACAGGCAGCCTTCCCCGTGTCCGAATATGTTCCGCGGAACCCCCAACCGGTTCAATGTGGTGTCTTCTTTCTTTTTCTGCAAGCGCCATCCGTACTGTGTCGTGTGGGGTGCGCCATAAATAAGTGGGTGTTGATTCCATGTTCAGATGTAGATTCGAAAGAGAACAGCGGGCGGGAACACTTAAAAGTCGGATTCATTGTCGATCAATTAGTGAAAGTTGAACCTACTCATCAACTTGAACTGCCGTTGTCAATACCAACAAATTTTCCCAAAATAAAGTTGATGATTTTGAAAAGAAATGCAATGTTCAAAAATTATTGGCAAGAAACAAAGTCACCAATGCAACAGTAGAGATTTCCTAAAGGTATAAATAAAATTAAAAAAGTTCCTAATGCCCAAACATTGGCGAATAGAAATCTTTTGAGAAACAACATTGTGTAGTTGCATCATATTGACTACACCAATGAAAAATAGTGTCACCCAATTTAATATTGTCAATTATTGATTTTTTTATATATTTTCAAAACAGTTTATTGATATTTCAATACTGAATCGGGCCATTTTGAAATTTCGAGTTACTGACGAAAGATGCAAGCTAAATGTGATTCAAAATTTCGTGTTGTGAGATTTTGAATGAGTCCAGGTCCAATCTAGCCAGATGGCTGAGGGATGGGTCTGGGATTTTGTATAGTGTAGCTATATTAGTGTAGCTATATTTAGAAGAATGGCTAAAGGTGTAGTTGGCGAGGTGAAATATTTTTTAGTGAAGAGATCCGTTGTAGTTGGTAATGATGATCTGAACTCCTCCATTAATTCCGATATTGTCGATATGAAGGTATCGCTTTCTGTTATTGGGTATAGTTCCAACCAATCAATGGCTGATGCGATGAGGTCCTTTGTTAATGGTGTCTGAATCGAGTAGTTGGTGCATCGCCTAAGGTAACGTCCATGACGGATGATTTGCGATTCCGTAAAGGGAATTGATAAACCGTGAGCAGTAGATGGTGACGATGAAGTCTGAAGAGAGCTTGAAGGGGTATCGGTCATATTGCTTGAATTCCCTGGTGAACGAAGAAGGAAGATAGTTTGAAGTCCTTTTTTCGCTTTATATATTGTGTCAGATTGTCCGAATCCGAAATGTCGAAAGGCTCACCGAACAAAGTTACGACGGCTGATTAGTGAAAGTACAATATTCCACTGGTCGACAGCCGTTGAAATCAGGAGAGCGTGAATATGCAAGTTGAAAGATTAATTTTAAAGGAGAGCGTGAGGATGAGGGTTCAAAGATTGATTCGCAGGAGAGCGTGAGGATTCCAGTGTGATAAGATTGATTCGCATGAGAGCGTGAGGATGCCAGTGTGATAAGATTGATTTGAAGGAGAGCGTGTGGATGCCAGTGTGATAAGATTGATTCGCAGGAGAGCGTGAGGATTACAGTGTGATAATAATCAAAAGATGAAGGACGTTTCGGAGCGTGATAATTGAGAGACGGTTCATAATACGATCCTCGCAACAACACCAGTGTTGTTGAAATAACTTGACGTTGGTGTTTGTTATTGTTGAGGATATGTTTTATCATTATTAAAGAGTGAAAAGGAGCAAGAGAGAGAAAAGAAGTATGTGATATTCTTTGTTATATGATTCGTATTTTGTGGAAAATAAGAATCAGCATCGAAGTATAACGACACAAATAGTGTGTTAGCGAAGACAGAACGAGCAGCTTGAAGTAATTTTATACTGTGTAGCGAATACACTTGTTTTGAATTAACAGAGGCTCCATATAAGAAGGGGCAGTTAATGTGCACCAACTCAAGTTGGGTATGTTCTCGTATCTCGACTTCTTCAGGGCGGATTTTCAAAAAGACAAATCCTCTGAAGTGGTGCCCCCGAATTGTTAAGACTCATCACTTTTTTTGAAGTGATTGATAAATTGTTACTGCCGTGACAGAAAAATAGTATGGTGCATAAAACACCCGATATACGCCTCGTCCAAAGATTGTAGAGGAACCCGAAATGAAAAAAATTGAATTCGGGTCACACTTGTGGGAACCTTTTTATGTTTTGGCCTATCGGAGCAAGAAGTGTGTCTTTGAAAGATATTATAAAAAGAAAGGGAAACCATGGTAGCTGCTGAACATTTTCTGACAGTATGTACGTGAAAGTTGTATCCTTACAAAAACTGAAGTAAGGGAAGAATTATTGGGGGAATGACATTATAAAATTAAACTAACTGCGTCAGTTTACCGTGGGTCGTTCTAACATAGGACTAAAAACCCGCGAAATTCCAATGACCAAAACAGCAATTTTAAAAGCATGGGCTTGAATTGAACGGGAATGGTCATAAAACTCTAACAACTACTTGAGCTGTATATGCGATATGTGACAAATTGTTGAAGCGGCCCATTTGCGCCATCCCAAAATTGAAAGATGCGAAAGAAACAACAATCAACCAAGACTCGTCGGACAATTACTACGTGAACGATTTCAAACGAAGCGAAACATCTACTTCTCATCTCTGGTTTCATTTTTGGTGTCAGATTGTTCAAGTTTGTACTTACCTGAAGTTGATTCTGAGAAGGACTACAGAAAATTACATAACTTTTGTCAGACATAGGTCTAGTTGTTACGCCATATAGACAATACATTACATTATCTGCTTTGGTGTGCGGGTTTATTATTGTTGGAATCAACAATTATTTTTCTGCGAAAAGTCTTGAGACATATTTTAATCACCCGTAATTTTATTTCAGTATTCAGAACGCCATGGTAAGAACATCAAAATATTTTTCTAATTTCCATACGTTGCAAAGAATTTGAAAGTGCATTTGAAGATGGAAATTACCGTTTAGGAATAAAAAGTAGGAGGTTTGTAATCTGACAATTGTTTTCTTTACCACAACACCCGCCGTTTGGAAATAATCTTCTTCATGCGCGTGTCGCCATTGATTGACCGTTTCTGGAATACTTAAATCAACCAAATTGGTCCTACAAATGAACTGAATGAAAATGACAACAAAAAAATGGATGGCGTACGTGAACAGGTTGGATGGGGCGCATTCTCAGCAAAGGCCAGGGAATTAATGGAAAGTGCATCTGTCACAATTTTTTCATTTAGAAGCATTAAGGATAATACTTTCAAAAAAAGTAGTGTCAAAGTACTTCCTCGCCTGCAAAGAGAGTGTTTGATGCCGGCATTGGACCGGTGCGTACGCAGAGTTGCAAGGTTTGTTTTCCCCAACAATGGGAAAGGGTTATATGATGCATACGTTTCAGAAAAAGCTTGGGAGAGCGATATTTATAAAGGGATAACAGCGACAATTATGAAATGCAAAAGGGGGTCAGTAGAGAAACGCGTTCTTTGGGCTTGTCTTTTCTCTCATTTACCTACAAAGAAGATTTATGAATTGATTTCAGATGAGAAGGGAGTTGATGACAACATGGAATTCTGTGAAGCAGTTGAAAGCAGCGAAATTGCTGGGTTTAATGAGCAAAGTGAAAGTGGGGCAGTCGGTAATGAATGTGATGGAGATACAGAATCTGAGTATGAGGATAATAATGAAGTCAATAGAGATAACTTGGATTGGCGAAAGAAAGCTGGAAGTGGTTCATATTTCAGGATTTGTAAAAAGACTAGGGATGATTGGATGAGCATGGGAACTACAGGTAGTGTTCAGATTACTGAATTTTCACGCAAACATTTTTCTGACGAAATTATCGAAGGTGCTGTTCGTTTTATTTTACGTTCTGATAGTTCCCAGAGTATGTCATGGGTACTATGAGAGTTATATGCAATGGAAAATATATTCGTTTTCCCGCCATTATGAGGAAGATGACCGATCACTCCTTGTGGAGAAGTACAACATGGATGAACAGTTACCAGTGAATGTAAGAATAATTGGGCAGAGTTTTTTCATGTATTTAGTTACATTGCTAACAAAAGTTGAAATGAGGGAACGGGCATGTGTCGACTACATACTGTTGACTTTATTGTACGAGAATGTAGATATTTTGCGGCTACTGTTGAAGGCTGAGGTTGGTATGTAGGGGAAACGAGAACAATTATTAATGCAACTTGACGGGGTTGTGGAATATTTAAAGTACAGTTATTGGACGCATGAATCTTTTATTGAGAAAAATTGTGATTGTATTCATGATATTAAGTTTGGTTTATTGAATGGAAAAATGTGTAGAAAAAAAAGAAGTGAAATGCAAGCAATGCTTGGCGCCATTTGCAATTGTGAATGATGTAGCAGATAATATTGACAACTTAAATGACAACATGATAGGAGCATTAGAGGCATCCAAAAACAAATTCTTGCTTTTGATGGGACACAAGATGTGAGCACTTGTGCAAGACGAACGACTAGAGCGGGTAATGACGGATATGAAAGAAGGAGAAACAGGTTTTGCAGCTGTTATTTATATAGATTATAAAATGAAGCTAGAACCGTTACGCTTCAGGGAAACGACTACCCAGTTCTATGGGAAGAAGGGTATGTCTTGGCATGGTTGTGCCGTGTTTTACACAGAAAAAGAAATAACAGAAACTGAGGATGACATGGGTGACGACGAACCTCGAGAAGGTAAAAAATTGTCAACGTTTTTTTATTGATAGTGTCGTTGAAAACGAAAGCACCCAATCTGTTATTTCTACAATTGGAATCGTGGAGTCAAATGTCTTAAGAATCCGGAGAGAGCTTCCAGAATATAAGCGTGTATGGTTTGTTTCAGATAATGCTTCAACATATCAAAATGATTTGCTCCTTGTCATTATTCCACAGCTGTGTCTAAACGTTGGTATTCACCTTCTTGGGTTCATTCATCCGGAGTCACAACATTCCAAAAACGTGATTGATGGGCATTTTGCAATTGCGAAAAGGCATCTAGTCCGATTTGTGCAGGAAACCAAGTATGATGTCATCACACCAGTGGATGTGGTTGAGGCGTTGACATATGACGCTGGAGTGAAAAATACAGCCACATTTTTCGTATCTGTGGTGAAAGGTGATGACGTAATATGTAAATGGAAGAGGCTTCTGGAAAGAACGATTGTATTAAAGTGAAGGCAAATGGGGAATATCAGTACGAATATATCGGCGGAAGACAATTTAATGTCAAAGTGTACGAATATTCCGGGGGTGAAATCTGAATTTATTTTCGGCTACATATCTTCAACACGAAGAAATATGAACCTGGGTATAAATTGTACATCTGACCTTTCCGATAACAACGGTAACGAAGAGAACGGAGGTTCTGCTCTATCAAATTTTTCTCAATGGCAAACAGATAAGCGCAGCTTTTTTAACATTGATGCGGAGAACGACGAGGAGGATGTAGATATACAGCAGACAGAAAATGATGCGGATTCAAATGAAGAGTCGCAAGACGAAAGGTAACTATTAGGGCGACCAAATTTTGGCAATATAAATTCACCTCTAGCAGTTGGGAGTCTGGGGTGAGGGTTTTATGGCGTAGTAATATAAGTAGGAAAGATCGCTCTATGTACATTCGTGAACGGACGGATTTTACCGACGTTAATGCACATTTGGAAGTGGATTCGACGGAAATCGAAACGGTTCAAGGGCCTTGTTCTGCTGACAGTTTAGGAAATGGGGGAATTGTTGAAGTGGATCATGGTATACCATCCAGTCGTCGCCAGGTATGATACGTCAAAGAGATCTAACATTGTATATCTTTTCCGTATGTATGAAGTAATACAGGCGAAACTCGAGTGGAACTTCACCAATCCAAATGCAGTAATAGTAATACGGACCAAAATCGTCTAATTCGTGGAGTTGATATTGCTGCGGAGTGTGTCAGTGAGTCAGTGACGGCGACATTGTGGTTTTTATAAAATAGAACAGAATATCTTATTGGCAACTGTGGGCGTTGATATGATACGCGATCGGTCTGAACTTTCGGAAGGGTCGGCGCAAAGAGCTCAACGAGGTGCAAGTATGGGATGTAAGACAGTTCGGGATTTTAAAGGTATATTAAAGTCTGGTTTTAAAATGGAAACATAGACCCCGGGAAAAGGATGTCAGTGGCAATGACTAGGAACGCCTTGAATGCAATGCATCCGGACAGATATGACTTGCCTTCAGAATGCCAAATAAACAGTATGATTTCCCAATTAAGTCGGGCGGATAAAAAGAAGAAGGAGGCTGAAGCGCGTAAAGAGAAGGAAATTATAGATGCGTTTTTAAGAAGAAGTGGAGAGTAGTCAGTAAATGTAGTAGATGGTGCAGTTGGGATACCATCCAGGAGCAATGAACACGTTCAAGGCGTCTCTAATTAAAGTGAAGAATTGGTTCGTGGGGATTCAGGTACAAACAGTGTTATACCTAGTGCGTTATCTGCTTCTTCAACCTCGAAAGCAGTTCGGAAAATAATGCCCGTCATTTATCAAGATGCGTTGTTTTCCCTTCTTAGTACGGAAACCAACATGAAGCGTGCAGATTGTCTGATTCGGCTGATATCCTACATGTGTTTGGATCCTTCCAATCTACCGATTGACTTTCCAGATGATAATCAGATCAAGTACAAGTTCTCAAACTTGAAGACTCGTATGAAGAAACAGGACCATGTCTGACGCACAAACATAACTCGCATGTATTGTTCAAATTTCGGACGAATATGAAATGGGTTATGAAGTTGATGTTTTGGGTTTTGTTTGTGAACCTGACTTATATGCCTAGGTGATTTCGACAGATATAATAATAAAACTCAATTCCTATGATTTCTTTTTTCCTTCCTGAGTTGCCCATTAGTCCTAGCATATAAATAGCACCAGCAACCAGGCGAGATAATAATTAAGCAGGTTAAACCATGTAGTTTAAAACAATTATGGCA
>JAULBU010057570.1:0-11995 GCA_032358235.1 Odonthalia washingtoniensis | reverse complement strand
TCCCATGCAGAACTTAAGCGGCTTCCTCGATAATTTTTTCACCCTACTCCCACCAGACTGTTAAACCTCTTGAAGCGTGCCCATCTCGAACAAGCCGACCCAAATACGCTGGGACTACTAAAAAAAATCTCTCAGCATTGCGACCCATGTCAGCTGGTAATGTCAGCGCGTTTTCGTTTAAGAGCATCCTTCGGCTCGTATTACGCAAGATTCAACGAACGAATCTTTATCGACCTATTCTACATCACAATTTGTAAATACAAATACACTCTGCTCCATATTATCGACGAAGGCACACACTTCAGTGCCGCAACCCGCTTCAAGAACGTCGCTAAAACAACTATTTGGCACGCCATCATAAAATGTTGTACCGCCATCTACAACAGGCTACCAATTAGAATAATAGTAAACAATGGTTCTAGTTTTTGCGATCCTCTCATAGGGATGGCATCCATAGACGGTATTAAGGTCGAAAAGACTAGGATAGAAGCCCATGATGGTCTCAACATTTGCGAACGGTATCATGAGCCTATCCGCACTACCGTTCTCAAAATAATGCTTGGAAAGCCCGACGCTTATTTCTACTTCATCTTATCACTCGCGGTAAGAGCGATCAGTGACACATCCGGCCCAGACGGCTTCGTTCACTTGGCCTTTCTTTTTGGAGACTATCCACTGAATGTGATTCCTAACCAACAAGAACAGCACCAAACAACAGACGATCGTGGAACCGTTGCCTTAAAGATACGTCGCAAAATGAAGGCTCATATGGACGCAATGCGAGTTACTCGCGCCCATCGACATAATGTACCAAATGTAGCAAAGAAGACTTATGAAAGTTTTAACCAAATGCTCGCATAGAGAGAAAAGGGGCATCCGACCAAGAATGGGGAATAACTGGGCCCTTACCCAATTGCCTCATTTGATAGAACAACTAAATTGGTATACATCATTGACAATGAAAGTAGTAAAGTACGCTCGTTGTCGGTCACACAGATTAGACCCTACATCTCTCCAAACAGCCTCTTAACCTCCTTCTTCTCTGATCTGCAACCAACTTTCGACAAGTTCAGCAAGCCATCTGACGCTGAATATATATTCGTGACAGAAATGATACCACTAAAGGACGCTCGTAGCAAAACTTCTGAGATGATTCAATCCATACAAGAAGAAATCCGCATTTAGATACGCCGTAAAACTTTTAAAGTCATACTACGAGAAGACGTGCCGGACAATGCCAACATCCTTCCCGGTATATTTGTACTAGCTCTAAAATCCGAAATAGATGGTAAAATAGGACACAAAGTTCAATTAGTTATCAGGGGGCATAGAGTCAAGTTAAAACGTTTTATGGTACATTCATCACAGACTTTGCAGCCTTCTTCAATACGCCTACCGTTAGCATTAGAAACTATCTACGGTTTCTCTATTTGGTCTTCATACGTAACGCAAGCCTACTTGCAGTCAGCCATACCTATTGCGCGCGACCTCTTTTTGGACTCTTCAACCCCGGAACTAGAGTTGACACCGGACCAGTGCATGAAGATTCTGAAACCGCTTCATGGTCTTTCAGAATCTGGTGACCTCTGGATTCAGACGCCTCAACATCACATCAACTACCTCGGTATGAGCCACCTTCACTCCGTCTCATCACTACACTAATTCATCGCAACAATATCTTCGCCGGTCTATCAGGAACCTATGTGGACAAAATTTTGCGAGCAGGAAAATCTTTATTCAAAAATTATGCAAGGAAACAGACAAACGATTCGAAATTAAACTCCCTTACTGGCTTCCGTGCGATTTTTTTGGTTTCCGTCTCCAACTTGACACCTACCTCAACCCAATTCAGGCACAGCATAACTACTTCGCGAAGCTAACCCCTCTTCTACCCACTTCTGCATTTTCAGACTTCAGATGTATGCGAATGCGACTGTCGTGGCTTTCGCATACTCGACCTGACTCCCTTTTTCAAATTTCTCGACTCGCGCAGATCACAGCAAAAACAGACAATAACACGCCTTCAACATTTATAACCATTTTAAACAAATGAACTAACTACGTGAAGCCACATCAGATAAAAATTTTCTTCCAGCCACTAGCGCTCGACACTCTACGAATAATTGGTTACAGCCATGATTCAGTCGCCAACAATCTCGACCTCTCGATCCAACTCGGGTACATTGTGCTGCTGACTGATTCTACTAACTCCGTCATACCTATCGCTTTCAAAAGCTATAAATCGAAGCGCCTCTGCCGAAGCGGCATGAAAGTAAAAGTAGTTGCAATCTCAGACCTCTTAGACTGCGCCTTCACATTCTCAGACGAATTATCAACTTTGACCCACCGACAGATTAAACTTGATTTATTCACTGACAATAAGTCTTTTTTAGATGTAATATCCTGCGGCTCCCGTACATTCGAAAGGAAACTTATGTTCGACATAGCCGCAGCACGGGAAGGCTTCAAGAATCATCACATAAGCAACAATGGTTTGGTCAGATAAGAGAATGAAATCTCGAATGGATTAACCAAACCAGTGGCTCTGGCAGTACTTTGAAATCTACTTTCAACCTCTTCCCACACCCCCGATCCTTCTCAATGGATAATCCGCCAATTCTCAAGATAAAACTTAAGCCATCTATCTCTCCCCTCTCTTCTGCTCATACATTCTAATAATTTTAACTAATGCGATTTCAACTCCGTCTCTTTTAATTTTAAAAGAAACAAAACACACACATATAACACAAGGATGCTCACCTTCAACAAATCCCAATAAACATCAACCACACCAAAGGAAACATCGGCATCATCAACTTTCAATAAAAATCAACTAATAGACCACCATTCTCTTCACATAAAAACAAAGGTCAACATGAACATCATCGTCAAAAAACGAAAACAACCTCAAACTTCATCATTACGTTCAACAGAAACGACTACAACCAAAATATCAACTTCCGGAACCATCAAAAATCAACATAGAATTTACCCACTATCAGAGCAACTCCAACTTCACCTTCAAACAATTTTTATACAAATACTCAACTTCAACTCACTACCAACATTTACATCGCTTCCATTCCATGTATTGCGGGAGATCCCACACTCCTACACTTTATTAATATTCTGCATAATGCCAATCCTTGACATAAGTTGCGCTTATATCAATTAGTATCATAACATCGTTCGCACAACATCATCCTTGATGACAATTTGCGCTTCACCTATGATAATCGATGGTATAATAATCTTCGCGTATCATAATTCTTGATGAAAATCGCGCTTAACCTACGATATCAACGATGATAACATCTTCAGCAAACGTCATCCTTGACGACAGTTCTCGTTGCACCAACGTTTTTTTCAAAACCACCTCAAGCCTCCCATCTTTCACTATTAGCAACATCCTTAAAACGATAATCTACATCACAAAAAACAAAAAACAAAATAACCATAATCAATTCATATCATGATGCTTGACCAAGCGAACTGAGGGACTGTCCTAATAGAGACATCATATGCCCACACTAATTACGACGACATCAGTTATCTTCTGCCACACTGTGACACATCCAAAAATGTTGGACAGGTATCACACACACAACATACAGCCCGTCGAACACATCAGTACACCCACTTTCTGCAACCTCACACACCCTAGAACCAAAGAATCTTTATCTATTTATTTCGCTTTTGGCGTTCTCATCTCCTATAAGAACGCCACAAGCACTATTCCCTTTACTCACTTTTCTTTTCCTTACTTTTCCATCTACAATTATTAAACTGTACGTTTGTAACTGTTGTCAACATAAGGTGTAGTGACCCCCGTCAGAAGTCACCCTCAATTCATACAGGTACAAATTACAGCCTCTAAACCGACTTCCAACCCTACAGTACCATTGCTACCAGATACCGCGCGCGCCCTCCGTTACCTCTACAACTTCATACGCACACCACAACATCCTACCGCTCTCCCCGTCTGAAGCTGTAAGTACAACCTGCGATCCAACATCGACGCACACCTTTCATCCACATCACCGCACACCCATAATCCACATCTGCGCACGATCCATGATCCATACCAACTTATACCCTTAATCGACATCTACGTCTACCACGATCCACACGGCCCCGACGGCAACTGTCATACACGACGAACCATCGTCACGTACAACTGTAAAAACCGACACCAACGTTACCATACCTCAGGCAACCGCCGCCACATGCCAGTACAGTATTATACTACACGTGGCATCGGGTCACGCCAGGGCATTGATTGTCCACTGCCTAGACACGGGCCAGTTTTCTCATCCCTGTGTAGTTCGACATTAATGGAAGTGAAGATATTTGTACAAATGACGGTGAAATGGAAATCGGAAAATTTAGAAGTGATAATGTGAAAATTGTGGGGTGCGATGCCATATACCTTCCCGCACATGATGAATATATATCTGCGGTGAGATATGCAAGTATAGTTCTCACAGTAGTGGCACATTTAGTATCGTTAGGAAGCGTGCATGCGACGACTGGCTGGATATTGTTGCCAGCGGACATATTATACATAACAGTCGTGGGAAGAGGCACTAAAACGGTGAGTAAGTTGAATATGCTGAATTATTTATTTCGAGAAACAACAATGTACGACAAATGTCATGGGGGACGAAAAGGGTAAAATGTGATGAAGAAGTAAGAAAAATACCATTTGTTATAAGAAAGAGGAGGTTAGAAAGATTACGTAAAGGGAGTTGGAGCGTCAAACTCGTGTCGATTAAATTTTGAATGGTCTTGTGTACGAAACAATGAATAATATGAAGGCGTTAGTCGGAAGTGAAATGGTTGGAGGTGAGAACCAGGACAATTCCACATTTAAAAGGGGTGTAAGCATTTTTGAAGTATAATTATGTCACACGTACATCCGATAGTAAAAATGATCCGTTACATGATATAAAGTTTTCTCTACTTGGAAACACTGGGACTGAAGAAAGGACGTGTCAGGATATTGAGTATTTGTATCCATTTGCGGCAATAGATAAGATTGGGAATGCGATTAAAAATATGTTAGAGAATGGTAGGGAAGTGATAGATGATTGTAAAAGGAAGATGTTGCCGTACATGGGGCATGTACAGTGGAAATTTGCACAGTCAAAGAGGATTAGAAAATAATGGCATGGGCAAAGACTGGAGAGGCTGCGACAGCGTACATCAGTTTTATGGATTATAAAATCAAATTAGAGTCTGTGCGCCACCGTAAGTTAACTTCACAATTTTTCCGAAAAAGAGGCATGTATTGGCATGGAACGGCAGTATTTTACAGTGCTACAATTGAGGAGGAATATGAAATAATTTGAAAAGAAAAGGAAGGCGGAGGACGTTTCAACAGGAGAAATGAGAGGTAAAAGCATTATTGGAGGCAATTTGTACTACGAGGAGGGACAGTGGGGATGGGAATCAAACCAAGGATATCCCAGATGATTTTTCCTTGACAACGTTGTGCATACTTACATTACTAACAATTGCATAGAAACGGTGATTATATTGGAATCTTTTCTTTATAGGGTTCGAAAGAAGTTGGCACAATGAAAACATTATTGATTGTGGCTGATAACGCTAGGTGCTACAATAATGATTTTTTCATGCTACTAGCACTCATAGTAAGAGTGTCCAGATTTGTCAGACACAGGGATTTCACTTAAAAGGACTACTCCATTCTGCATCACAGGATGGAGATTACATGGTGGATGCCCATTTCGCAATCGCGAAACGTCACCTCATTAGTTTGTGGAAGAATGACAAATGGATGTAGTAGTATCGGAGGACTTAGTAGAAGCCTTGGCATTCGATGATAGGTTACCAATTATAACTGTGGAACTTATTGTCATTGGTAGAAAATTTTGTGATTTGGAGAAATGGAAAAATCCGCAATTGCAGCAGTGGTAAATTATGTGGAGATGGAGATATTCCAAATGGGCGCGGGTACATATAATGTTCTAAGCTATGAGTATTCCGGCAGCTTGCACCAGAATTTCGTATTCAAGAAGTATCCAACCACTGAGGTAATGTGCGGGATAGGCGAGCACGGTGATCAAACTATGCATAATACCAACTATGGAGGTGCGAAACTTAAACAAGGCGCTGGCGTGAGGGGAATTGATGTTGGTTATGATAATGATGGAGACGTTGAGGAACCAATTGTGAGTTGACAAAAAGGGAATTAAATGGTGGTAGTGTGAATAGCACTGCTGAGGTTGAAACTATACGGCGAATCTGAAGCAGAATGTTAGTGGAGAGAGAAAGTGGCATATTTATTGGAAGTAAGACTGGTGTGTCGATAGTTTCTATGAGTAATATACACTCGTGGAAAATGTGTTATATCATCGACGATAAAACTGCAACGGCCGACACTTATGTGGAATTGGATCATGTCGGTACATAAATGGATGAGAGAGAGGAGGTTGATGTAGCAATATAGAACGTGATTGATATAGAACTGGTAGATGTTACAGTAGAAGTAGATGAAGAGGAAAAAGATGATGATGTTTGTGGCAAACCCGGCCCGGTTTCGTAGGCTCGGTTTGGGTGAATGCTGCCAACTACTCCTGTGGAAAGTGTCTTCGATGGTATCGGATGAAGGTAGGTAGAGACAGACATGTTTTTAATGTGAGGTTCTTATGTACGACGAAATGACACCGGGTCCTTTCGTGGCCTAAGCCGTGAAGTTGGTATTATGTGTGATGCCGTTTATAAGGAAGGGGTGCAGATGTATAGTCGTGCTGCAATATAGCCGTTACTGTTTGGTGTTGTCGTCTGGTGGAGTTTATTTGAAATGAAATACAGAAAGGGATGGGTTTGTAAGCCAAGGAGAGGGGAGACGCTTGGTGATAATTATGAATTCTCATCGTGGCCTTGAACAATATTTCATGCGCTTTGCAAAGAATCGAACAGCCGTTGGACATATATACAGCTAGCAAATAGAACGTTAGGGAAGCAGTTTCTTTTCTGATTCAAGACGGAAAATAATTCTGCATATCCTCATATCGATTTATTGAAGAAATGAATTTATAACTGAGACTCTATGTTTTAAAATAATTTACTTTAAGTACGATCTGACTTATTAGTTCGAGTACGATGACAATTATTTAGAGTACGTAGTGCTGTTTATGAATGTACAACATCTAGTGGAGTACAAGTTTTACAGTTAAAACATAGAAGCAAAACATAATTAACTGGCGGTTTGTATAAGGCGTCTTGTCTACCGCCCTTTCGGGCGGAAATACGAAGTGGCAATGAAAAGAGTGACCAAATATGTAATCCATCACTCCCCACGTGTATTAAATGTTCATGTTGCCACTACTGTATATTTATATAAATTTAGAGGTGATTAAAGCAGGGGATCCGTGAAATTGGTAAAGAATAACTTGTCGCAACTTAGTTGCTCGCGTAAATGGTCGTGTATCTCCATCGGGATTTCTTCGGGTTTCCTCCGGTGTACATGACTATGTCCGCCCGAAACACCGTCAGACCAGATGTACTAGTTTGACCAAGTCCCTCCGATGTTCTGGGCCTCATTTGCTTGATGTTCACCAAGCACTGTTAAGTGAAAATTTATAGAATACTGTGTGAATACAGGACATAAAGTTACAGTATCTTTACACAGTGTATGAATATTTACTATGCTTCGTGTAATGTAAGCACTTACATAAATTTTAATAAACTTGAGACAGTTTCGCATAACTTGCAAAACTTTATTCAATTTGTTACTTGGAGACGTTTCTGGTGCATTACATGGTAGGGACGTGCCATAATCTCGGGTGCACTACCTCAAAAATTAATTATGACAGCAAATGTGCCTCATAGAGCTGGTTTCGGATTGGAACATCTCAAAAATATCTAAAATGTCGATTCATTTGGTACACTTTCGCTTCACTAATTTGCAACACTTCGTGCGTTTGGTAAAAGTTTTGGAGTTTTAGCAGGAAAACCTAGGGATATATGAAATTTTGTTTTCACTTTTTCGAACGCAGGGACATTGAATCATCAGCGTAAAAAGAGGTCATTGAAATATGCTGCAATACAAGATGACATGGAAGATGATATAATTATAGCTGGTGATGGCTCTGAATTCCTGTCGGGTCCTACCATCTTCATACCTGTACATATTATGTGTCAGATTCATGGCTTTGCCCCGTAGAACAACCCGAATTGTGACCCTCATTATATTGCTCCCATCAAGTAAGATCCATTTTCGTACGCGTATGTTTGATGATGGTTACTACATGTACCTGCTGATATATTGACTGGGTCAAATGATTTATATCAAGTAGATGCATCAAAAGAGTGTACAGCAGAAGGGCAATGATCGGATTGGTCTTCCTCCGGTAATGGAGCCATATAACCCGAAGCGCTCCTTGCGCTGATTGCAGGTCTTAAAAAGGGGTGCATTCGTAAATCACCAAATTCTAAACTGGAAATATGTCAGGAAAAATTTACTTCAGAAGTTTTGCGGATGTGTTCTCACTTTGACACAAGTCTCGTCTCCTGCCAGAATATGAAAAATTCGAAACGAAAACCAAGGGGCAACTGAAAATCGTAGAGTACATTTTTCTGGCAGCCATGATGCGTCCTGCTGCACTACTAGTAGCAGGTAGTACATTCTGCTCCTGCAGCAACACAAATTTCTCTTTTGACCGAGATATTTGTGATTTTATCTTATTACAAAACGTCTCTTGCAAACGTTGGTTTAAAAAATTCGTTTGGGTCAAGAATGCAAAAACTGAGCGAAAACTAGAGTTTAGAAATTGCCTTTTTCTCGGTTATTATTCACTGCATTAATTACAGCCAAGCTTTTTTCACTTTGGGAATCTAGAATACGACCCTCCCTTTCCGAAGTGACAAAGTGTAAAATATTGCCACGAAAATAATTGTTACTTATTGGCCAAATCTGCAAAATTCTGGACATTGAGTTAAAAAGTTTATTTCTGAATGCACCGAATATAGGGAGCACTCGGAGGTGGATATAAAGTCTTATTCAATGTCCCATCTACCGTTTGATATGCAGCTCACTATCTAGGAGCACAATTTGGGCTACAACGATAATGAAACATTACTTGTACAATTAGACATGACAGCATTGGTGGACAGATATGACATTGAGAATGACACGTTTACATTTTACATTTCTTAATACTGGAAACCATTTCAGTGAGTCTTTTTATCATAACTTTGCTGTAATTTCTCTCTGTACTTTATAACTGACTATATTCAAATATTCTATTACTTTTTCGAATTTTCCCGCATACTCCTTAGAGAAGTAGTCAGAATGTCTTTTCAGTTTAAATAGCCTACAATTCGGCTGCCAAAAACTTAAAAGAAATATACCATTTATAAGCTAAAAATTAAAGAGATTCCCTTTTATAATAATAAGCCACATAGTCTTCCGCTCCCGAAGCAGCACAGTTGCGTATATCCTACTGTTTGGTCCAGCCCAATACGCAACACCAGAAAGATCATCCGGTGTACATCGAATGGATTAATTACAGTCCCTGTTATTGATAGCATAAGCGTTGGCTCAATTTTCTAACAACAGCCAGCACTAAAACGTACGAGGCTAGCCATATTTCCCCGTCAGAGACGAAGTAGGCATACTTCACTTTGGTGCCCCTGTGAATCTTAAATTTTAGCCGTTGTTTATATCGGAAATAATATTAGTTTCATCCGCATTCCCGTAGCCTTTCTTATCGATATACTTACCACGAAATATATGTACAATTTGACCGAAAATACTTGCGAGTTCCTCCTCAAGTTCAAGTTCTTTGTCGAACGATATGTTCGATGATAGCTAGTAGATTCTTTTTCCCGCACTGATACCAACTATGTATCCGGAAGGAATCTACAAAGGATAGGTTGTATGAAACAGCTTCATCACCAGGTCAATGAGACATTTCCCAATTGCATGAACCGTCATGTTCCAAGGGTACTCTTCTGTCTTGGAAATTTTCACAATGAATTTAACCAGAGCACCAAGGTTACGGTAATTAAATTTAACTCCAAGATTTATGAGGCTATTAAATTCGGATCCCCAATCCCGATAGAATTATTTCTTCCATGTTGCAAGTTTTCGTCCCGCCCAGAAATTTCTTTAAATATGCATCGTTTCAGACCAAACGCTGTGTTATGGGTTTTAGTTATGTTGCATCGGAATACCATGTGCGTATCCATATCACCCATCACCACATTCTTAACCCTACTTCCCTATATGTAACTAGCTTTCTTGGCGTTTACGTTCAGTTTCCCACGAAAGAGATCTGTAAAGTGACACACAGTCTGATTGCCATATATATACAGTAGATATGTGTTTGGGAATGTTGCTAGATTAATATTTGTTGTGTATCATTCATTTACAGATTCGGATACAATTTGATATACTCAGAACCTGCTGAAAAGATCACTTCCCAATAGAATCTTCGGAATGGTCTTGAGTTCCGGTTTGGAATAGATGGAGCCGGTATCTGGATTAATTGATGTATTTGTGTTGTTGAAATAGATTCCAGTGGAAATGGGATCAGCACTTTCTCTATCAACAGCAAAATAATTGGCACGCTGGAATGCGGCCAGAATATGAGATCCATACACATGCCTTAAGTAACATAGCTGTGAAAAACATCAATTAAAATGAAACTTCCATCGGGCGCATGCAAATCCCCGTTTATCTATAAGGTAAACGGGGGTTTGCATGTGATCTGAGGAAAACAAGAGGGTGCATTGCGGAGATGAGGGGGACGCACGTAGAAAAGCAAGTAAATAATAATTCATGGACGCGCCTACGTACTGCATTTCGGTGTGTGAAGGTATCCAAAACCGCAAGTGATTTCGCTGTCTGGTTAAGTGACACTAATTTTAAATTTGCCTCTTCCGGGAGCATAATTAATATTGGTAGTGACACTATTATTTGTGGTAAAGTATTCATGTGATGACACTCTTTACGGTACCTGGGTGTAGTCAGTCAAGAAAAAGTTTTCAGAATCACGAAAAATAGGCCAATTTCATCGAATTTCAAAATGTCAACGAACAACCCTTTCTAGGGAGAGTTTTAATTATTTTCATCTTAATATTTAGCCGAGACGACATTTTTTAAATCGCGTAAAATATGCCAAATTCGGCTTTTCTCATATTTCATATTTCTTCTATGGTGCGATGTGCATAAAGAGGACAAAATACAGTTATCTGCATATAACGCATTCTACTTACCATATAAACTATGGTACCGTACGCAATATACAAATTATTGGCTTAAACCACATTGATGTTTCTCGGAATTTATTAGTTTATTGAACAGCTGTTAGATTTGTTTTCCAATAAGTCGCAGCCCCATACTGCAATCCGTCGTTGAATAATTTCATTTGATGAACTAATAAATGATTTTTCTCATTATCCGTGTTGGTTCCTATAGATGACACGGGTTTCCAATTCAAAAATAAAGAAAAGAACAAGAAACTCACAACACAATCTCACTGTTAACTACTTCTCTGAAACTTAAACTCAACTGAACTGCCAGGTCAGTGAGCTCCTCCTTCCCCTTTACTTCTCGCTGTCCCAGTACCCTAACTTTAAGTAGTCGAGACCAGCTGACCTCCACTTCACCTCCCAGGTGTACACCTGTAGGCAATAAAATCTAAAAAATTATAATCCCCCATCATCCAATCAGGTCCTGTAAACCCATCAGGTTCTGATCTGGATTACACATTCGACTATCCCATACTCACTATGAACCACGGGGTCGTCTAATATCAACATCCAAATCAACGAACTCAACCAGTACATGAACGTAACACAAACTCGCTCCATCCACTACAATTCCAATAATAACGTCAACAACAATATTATCCACAACCGTCAACCGTACTTCTCCAATACTTCAACAAAAGCTCTACTGCAAGATTCCAAGCACATCCAGGCCAACTTCAAAGACATAACAAAAGTGGTGCTAAACCTAAAA
>JAULBU010057559.1:0-11996 GCA_032358235.1 Odonthalia washingtoniensis | reverse complement strand
TTGAACCTAAACGGAGAACCTACTACTACATACTTCGGACCTGCTACGAGAGCGGCGTTGATTAAGTACCAGCAGGCAGAAGGGATTAGTCCGGCAGAGGGGTATTTTGGAGCTCTTACGAGAGGGAGAGTGGGGAGGTAGGAGAAGGGGTGGAGATTTTAGATAGCTTAAATAAAAGTATCAACATGAATAAAAAACATGACACAAATCATGTTTTTTATTCTGTTATAATAGAGAATAAATGATTTCTGGTAAGACATTTAAATTTAATAATTATAAATTTGTTACAAATATAATATTTGTAACTTTATTTGTCTTAGGGATATTTACAAACTCTTCAATTGCGCTGGCCCAATCAAGTATGAGTGGAGGCGACTATTCTCTAAATGGCGGAATAACTGTTTTTACTGGGCAAGGTACTGGTGGTACATATGTTAATAACCCTTCTAGTGATCCGATAACTGGTAGTGCATCAGGCGGTAGTTATAATTTAGAACCAACACCTTACAACGGAAGTTTGACTCCTACTCCTAATAATAATGTTTCAAATAATTCTGTAAGTGCGACGAGATCTGGATATACTTCAACAACTACTTTTGGGACTATTTCACCCATTGATCAAAATAATAATCAAGAAAATATAAATAATAATCCAGGGAATACTAATAATCAGAAACCTCCGAGGCAAAATAATAATAATAATAATAATAATTTTCAAGTTAGTGAGCCTGTTTTAGAAATTGGTGAAATACCAGGGGTTGAATGGGTGGATACTGGAAAAGGTGTGGATACAAACTTGGATGGGATTATAGATTTCATAAGTAATATTTTTAAACCAGTATTTAATGACGGCACTAAACCTGCTTTATCGTCACCAGAAAGAGAAAGGGAATTGAGTGAGTCAGGAATTTCAATTAAAGACTATTCAAAAACACTATCGACTCTTGAAATGACATTTATATTATTTGCTTTTATTCTTTGTTTAATTGTGCCAGTTGTTAGACAGAAGAATCCTAGAAAAGTTTCCTATGTTCCATTGATAATATTTATTGATTATATTATCGCTGCTCATAAAGGTTATGAAATAAGTGGTATTTCAGTGCATAACTTTGAGAGAAATAAAGATGCAGAATCTGAAAATTATTACTTCAATATTCACATTATTGATGCATTTATTTTGCCTATTTTGTTCGTATTGGCATCAGTGTATATTTGGCCTATTTCTTGGGTCGCTAGTATCCTTATTTTAAGCCCTATTTTGGCTCGTATATACATAGGGAGAAGGTTGTTGACAAGGATATAACTGTCTGTATAATGGCCCTTACACCTTGAAAGGGGTGTTTTAAGTTAGCGAAGAAGACCTATTTGATAAATAAGTTGACATAAAATTTATGTCAACTTAGACAAAAAAAGTCCGTCCCCGCGTTGACAATTTCATACATAAGCGCCGAGCATCGAATTCAGTGTATATTTTATTTAAAGACCCTTAAAAGTCGATAAATTCTTCATACACTGAATTCGGTGCTCGGTGCAGCATCAAAAAATTAAATTCACAAGACCTATTGGAAGGTGGGATTTATACAGAAATTGCAAAATTTCTATTATAAAACTCGCTTTGGTGATAGGTAGTAAGCATCATTCTTTTGTTTTTGTTCTGTTTGAGTTTAATCAAGCGTAGTCGTCCTTGTGACGAATATGTACGATTTATAATTAGAGTTTGATCCTAGCTCAGGATGAACGCTGGCGACGTGGATAAGGCATGCAAGTCAAACGGGAAATATTGCGATTACATCAAGAACATTTCTAGTGGCAAACGAGGTAGTAACACGTGGGTAACACAACTTTTAGTCAGGAATAACTCATCGAAAGATGAGCTAATACTTGATAGTCTCGATTATGTTCCAATTTTTTAATCACTAAACTCGTGGTAACACGAGGATAGATTTTCTAAAGAAAATGTATCAGTGAGATTGAGAAATTAGAACATAATCGAGTAAAGATTTATCGCTAAAGGAGTGGCTCGCGGGATATCAGCTAGTTGGTAAGGTAATGGCTTACCAAGGCTATGACGTCTAGGGGAGCTGAGAGGCTGACCCCCACCGATGGAACTGAGAACGGTCCATACACCTACGGGTGGCTGCAGTCGAGAATCTTCCGCAATGGGCGAAAGCCTGACGGAGCGACGTCGCGTGGTTGATGAAGTCTTTCGGGATGTAAAGACCTTTTATGTGGGAGAAAGTTATTGATAGTACCACATGAATAAGGGGTTGCTAAACTCGTGCCAGCAGCAGCGGTAATACGAGTGCCCCAAGCGTTATCCGGAATTATTGGGTGTAAAGGGTGCGTAGGTGGTTTTATTAGTCTAGTGTTAAATCCTGGGGCTCAACTCCAGATCTGCACCGGAAACGGTAAAACTAGAGGGTGTGAGAGGTCTGTAGAACTCATGGTGTAGGGGTGAAATCCGTTGATATCATGGGGAATACCAAAAGCGAAGGCAGCAGACTGGCACATTCCTGACACTGAGGCACGAAAGCGTAGGTAGCGAATGGGATTAGATACCCCAGTAGTCTACGCCCTAAACGATGATCACTTGCTTTATGGAGTATCGACCCTCTGTGAGGCGAAGCTAACGCGTTAAGTGATCCACCTGGGTAGTACGATCGCAAGATTAAAACTCAAAGGAATAGACGGGGACTTGCACAAGCAGTGGATTATGTGGTTTAATTCGATGGTAAACGAAGAACCTCACCAGGGTTTGACACCTACATGAAAGCTCCGAGAAACCGGAGCCCTCGCAAGACTAGTAGGCAGGTGCTGCATGGTCGTCGTCAGTTCGTGGTTTGAATTGTTCCCTTCAGTGGGGTAACGAACGCAACCCTCGTCGTGTGTTATAAGTGTCACACGAGACTGCCCAGCCTAAAGCTCATAAACTTTATTATTTATTTAATAATTGTTTGTGATTTCTAGGCTGGGAGGAAGGCGAGGATGACGCCAGGTCCGCATGTCCCTTTGACATCTTGGGCTACACACATAATACAATGGTCGGTACAACGCGACGCAATGGGGTGACCCGGAGCAAACCGTTTAAAACCGGCCTCAGTTCGGATTGAAGTCTGCAACTCGACTTCATGAAGCTGGAATCGCTAGTAATCGCGGGTCAGACATACCGCGGTGAATACGTTCTCAAGTCTTGTACTCACCGCCCGTCAACTCAAGGGAGTTGGGAATACTCGAAGTCTCGCCATGTGCGGGCCTACAGTAAGCTCAATGACAGGGAGTAAGTCGTAACAAGGCACGGGTAGCGGAAGCTGCTCGTGGAATAATTCAAGTGAAAACTCGAAGTAGACACTCGCAAATAGTGCTCTACTCCTTATTACGGTCGTTCGTGTATAGATTTTAGTCCTACATTGGGATTAAAATCTGTATACAAGATATCTTATTATCTAGAAAAATAAGAGGACGGTAACACCTCACGTTACGGACACCTCGGAAAGACGAGGCTCAAACAGAACAAAAATAAGATTGTGATTTGAATTTAATTTTAGATAGCAAAATTTACCGCCAAAACAGTTTGGTGTTTTTAATTTGTTAATTTTTACAATTTTAATTTAAATTCTTTTAAAAAATTACATTTTTATATAAATACCCCTATAAATAAGACTTTATCCACATGTAAGTACTGTTTTGCTTAGGACGAATATGTTTTTTTGTATATAATAATACCAATCCTTAGATAAGTTCATTTTCTTGGAAGCCCGTTGATTCAGTAATATTGAAATAATTTATTTAAGCCTGATTTAACTGTAAAACTAATTAATCCCAATTTCGCATGAATCATTTTAAGAAAAGTATCTCAGTCTCTCTGCTAGGAACTCTACTTGCTACTTTTGGTTATGCGGCTTATGAGCCGGGTGTGGTAAATGCAGCTGTTGCATCTGACACTGTAGTAGTTACTTTGAACGTTACTGCAGGTATCTCAATTACAAGTCCTTCTGACGCTACTATGAGTACAGCACTTGGTGTTGCTCAAAACTCAGCTATTGGAAGTACTACTTGGAATGTTAAAACAAATAGTTCTGGTGGATATACACTTGCTGTAAGAGCAACATCTACTCCTGCTATGGCACAGGCCGGTGGATCACCTTCAATATTGGATTATCAAACTGGTGCTCCTAATACTTGGAATGCTACTTCAGGTCAAGCGTATTTTGGATATTCGGCATACGGTACTGATATTTCAACTGGTACTTGGGGTACTGGTTCAAATTGTTTTGGTGCAAGTGTTCACGCTACATCAACTACTTTAAAATATAAAGGATTTACAACTTCAGATTTTACTGTAGCCACAAGAGCCGCTACGACAACTCCATCTGGTATCGATAGTAACTTCTGTTACGCTGTAGAACAAAATAATACATATATTCCATCAGGAACATATACTGCTACAGTAATTGCGACGGCTACTACTTTATAGTAAGCTTCCAAATATTGTAGGAGCGACGCAATGAGGCTTATATGCAAAATTAAACTTTAATATGAAATTTCTGAAGCATACTTTTTTGGGACTTTTGGCACTCAGTTTAGTGTTAGGTCCTTTTGAGTCATTGATTGCTGCAAGAATTTCACAATTATCTGTAGAGAATAAGGCTGACTTCGTATTGGAGCCAGGAAAAGTTGAAATTTTCGTAAATGAAGGTGAGACAGTCAGTAGAACTATTTCTGTAATAAATAGAATCAATCGAAAGGTTAAGTTTAAAGTTGAAGTTGAAGACTTCGTAGGTTCAGATAATCCAAATACTCCAGTAATTTTATTAGGAGATCAGAAGAGTCCTTATTCTTTCAAGGATAATATTATACCTGAGTCAAATGAATTCGAGCTTGAATTCGGACAGAAAATTGAATTACCAATAAGCGTTGAAGTTCCAGTTGGTGCCTCGCCGGGTGGATATTATTCATCTGTGATTGTATCAAGTATGCCACCTGAGGATGGTGACGTTGGTCAAGCCGGCGCTAGAATTATTTCTAGAGTAGGTGTTTTGTTTTTTATACGTGTAAATGGACCTGTCAGCCAAGAGGGTAATCTAAATGATTTCAGAATATCTGGGGGTAAAAATTACATGCAAAAAGGGCCTGTAACGTTTGAAATTCTTTTTGCTAATACAGGAAACGTTCACTTAGTACCGTATGGTATTGTCTCTATTAAAAATTTATTTGGTAAAGAAGTAGGACGTGTACCTGTAGATGCGTATTTTGCCCTTCCAAAGTCACTTAGATATAGGCAGGTGACATGGGACAAGGAAAAGTTAATCGGTCGTTATACGGCTGAAATAAAGATGAATAAAGGGTATGACGGTGCAGAAGAGTCTAAAAAAATAGCCTTCTGGGTAATACCATGGACATACATTGCGACATTGTTAGGTGTGCTGTTCTTCCTTACTTTCACTTGGAGATTCCTGGGACGAAGATTTGAATTTAGACGGAAAATTAATTAGTCCATAGTTTAAAATGCGTAAAATTACTGGAATCAGTACATTTCTTCTGACATATACTTTTGTATTTTCACTTTTAAGTTTTTTAGGTATGCCTTTTGGTATGTCTGCATATGTTATGGGTAGCGGAGCTTATAGAATTGATAATGATAGCTTGAATAATGCTGGAACTTCATTTTCAACAAGTTCAAGCTACTCGCTAGGATCTACTTTAGGAGAAGTAGGTACAGGTTTTTCAACAAGCTCAACATATTTTATGTCTGCAGGATATTGGACTCCAGATGATACGTATATTTCGATAAGCTCTCCGGCTGACACTAATCTAGGCGCAATTAGTGGGCTTTTAGGAGGTGTTGGAAACGCATCCTCTACTTGGACTGTGACAACCAATAATGCTGCTGGCTATACGCTCTCTGTTGTATCAAATACATATCCTGCCCTAAAGGCTCCTTCTGCTGGAATAAATGATTATGCGCCTTCTACTTCTGATCCAGATTATAACTTTTCAGTAGTACCGACAGATGCAAGATTTGGTTTTAGTCCTGAAGGTAGTCATGTAATCCAAAGGTATTTAGACGATGGTATTTCTGCTTGTAATATCGGGTCAACAGATAGTACAGATAGGTGTTGGGATGGATTTTCAACAACAAGTAAAGTTATATCGTCATCAAATATTGGTAATCATCCATCTGGAACTCCTACAGTTCTTAAATATCGAGTTGAAATAGGCTCAGGAATAATACAAGATTCCTCACCACTTTACGAAGCATCTATCACAGTTACAGCTACCACGCTATAATTATAAAATATGAAAAACCCGAGAGTTTTAAAATCAACATTTGCTCTGGTTTTAATGCTATTTTTAATTTTTTTTACTAAAACTAATTTTGCTCAGGCTGAATCAGTAAATGTAAATTTACTAGTTGCTGTTTGTAATTCAAATTTAATTTGTGAAGATGTAATCGGTGAAAATTATGGATCTTGTCCTTCTGATTGTGAAGCGCCACCTCCACCTCCTCCATCAACTTCAACAGCCTCAAGTACTTCTAGTGGCCCAGGGGCGGGTTATACAAATCCAACGTCTGGCTCGGGAAGTTCAACTTCAGGTTTTCCACTTAATCCTAATTTTCCAAATAATGGAAGTCCTGTAAATAACCAAAACGGGGCTAATAATAACGCTAATACAAATACAGGTGAACCTGGTCAGGCAGGAACCAAAGGTAAGCCGACACCGATTAGACCGCCTGGATCTGTTCCTCAGAGTGGTATTGATGGAATTATTAAAATCGCACCATACACGACTTCAGCGACATTGACTTTTAAGACATATCTTGCATCGTTATTAAATATTTCCTGGGGAACTACTGGTACTTATGAACTTGGAAGCATGGCAGACTCTTGGTACCATCAAAATTTTTCAAAAGAAATTACTGGTTTAAGTCCGGGGACAAGATATTATTATCGTTTAGAATTACTTGATTCACTCGGTAGAAAAAATGAATATGAAGGTCAATTTATGACGGCATCAGAGAGATCTAATGCGCCTTTGCCTGTGATTTTGAATTTCGGTATTTCAACTAAGAGAGGAAATGATTCTACGATTTTAACTTGGGACATAAAACCTGCTAAAGACACAATTCTGAGTGATATTCGTAAGGATCAAGAACGTCGGTTTAATCAAAATATTAGCCTTAAAGACGAATTAAATGGTATTACAAAAGAGTCTGAGGAAGAATTGGCCAAGGAATTGAAATCTAAAGAAGAAAGTACATATGTTAGGTTGACAAGATCTGATTTCAGTTTTCCGAAAGATCCATTTGAAGGAAAAGTTGTCTATGAAGGTAGTGGTGAACAAGCGACTGATATAAATTTAGTCGATGGTAATATATATTATTACTCAATTTTCATAATGAATGGAAAAAATGAGTATTCTTCTCCTGCAATTATTAAATATATACATAAAACAAATATTAAAAGGCAAGATGGAGATAATTTGGCTGAAAATAACGCTAAAAAGGAATACGATCCATTAATTCAAGATAAAAACCAAGTTGATATAGAAAAATGGTCAGATCCTGATAAGCAAACGGGCTTTTGTGGTCAATCCGAATCTGTGCAACCGACTTTATCTCTCAAGGATACATTTTCAGGTATATCAAAGGAGCAAAAAAATGGCTTAGCAATCCAGTTTATTCACGATGGGCAGGCTATTTTACCTCACCTTGGTGTCGTGTCAGCCGATGGTCGGGAAAAACTACTAATTCGTGTTAAAAGTGATCGATTTGAGGAGGGTGATAAAGTAGGAATTTGTATATATTCTGAGCGTGATTCAACATATACAGATTATCTGCTTACAAAAAACGCTGACGGCACTTTCGAGCTTATTTTTCCAGCTATATCCACAATTAAGAGTGGGAAAAGTGACTATCAATTTACCATAGGAATGATAAAATATAATGGTGCTGAAATGGTTTTAGAGCGAGGAGAAATTTCATTCTTTATTCCGTCAGAAAGAAGTGCATTTAACTGGTTAGAAATGTTGATAATTGTAACTATTTTATGTCTGATTTTGTGGATTGGAAGACGATACAGACTCTTCGCCATTTTCAATAGATAAATGGGCTTTCGAATATCTTTTACACAACTATTTTCCGTCATCAAAAACCCTGCATCCAAACGGCTTGCAGTTATTGTTTATATATTCGCTGTCATTGCTGCATTTTTTTACTTAGTTATAGGACCTTTCTTACTTTCTTGGGCAGAAGCTGCTGTTAACGAACAAATTAACTATCAAGGAAAACTTACTGATACTGGAGGTATTGCTGTTACAAATGGAACTTACAACATGGAGTTCAAGCTCTACACAGTTTCTTCAGGTGGGTCACCAATTTGGACTGAAACTAGAACAAGTGGAGACAAAGTTCAAGTTACAAGTGGTTTATTCTCAGTTTTACTTGGAGAAGTAACATCACTTGCTGGTGTGGATTTTAATCAAACACTTTATCTTGGAGTAAATATCGGAGGTACTGGGTCTCCTTCTTGGGATGGTGAAATGACACCAAGAAAGAAAATTGGTGCTGTACCAGCAGCATTGGTTGCTAAAACTTTAGGGGGGTTATATGGTCATCAATTTTTTAGAACAGATGTAATTACTTCAACAAGTTCTGCTGTAACACTTTTGAAGGTTGAACAAGCTGGAGCTGGTGCAGTTGCAGAATTCGTTGGGAATTCTTCAAGTACTATTTTCGGAATTTATACAGCGGGTGGTGGAAAAGTTGGAGTTGGAACAACTTCTCCGTCGCATCTATTCACAGTAGCTGGCGACATGAACCTAACCGGAGCTCTCCGTGCTTCAGGTGTAGCAGGTACTGCGGGTCAAATTCTACAAACTACAGGAACAGGAGTTGCTTGGACATCAACTTCATCACTAGGATTTTTAGGTGCATCTGTTATTAATTCACTTACAAATGGTTTCGCAACAAGATGGGATGGATCTGCTCTACAAAATTCAATAATTCGTGACAATGGTACTGTTGCAGGAATAAATGCCACTTCTTCAAGTTACACTTTCAATATTCAGGGCGCACCTGCAACAAATGCATTTAATATTGCAACTTCAGGTGGAAACAGTGCTTTTATGGTTAATTCTATTGGTAATATTGGAATTGGTACGACAACTCCAGGTTTTAGATTGAGTGTTGTTGGTAATACTAGTCCATCAGCAATTGGGCCAATCGTAGTTAGTTCAGTAGGTGGAAACAATGTCGGTACAGCTATTACTTTGGATGCAACTGACAATACAGGAGGTAAAAGATATAGTTTTATTTCAGGTGGTGATACGGCCTCATACCCGGGAAGTTTTTCAGTATTTGATTCATCAAGTTCAACTTATCCTTTTAGAATTACAGACGGTAGCGGATACTTTGGTGTAGGATCTGCTTATGTCAGAAACGCTGTTGAAGCAAACAACATAGGAGGTGCTGATACTACAAATTTAAATCCAGGTGTCACTGTTTACAATAGTGTAAATAAATACGGTATGGAATTAGGTTATAGTGCTACAACGTCTAAGTTTAGTACTAGAATAGCCGCTCCGGATAGTGCTGATATATCTTTTGATTTTCATGCCGCAGTGGTAGCTCCTACAGTTCAAAATTCTTACAGAAATCGTATGGTAATTAAAGGTGATACTGGAAACGTCGGTATCGGTACATCATCTCCATCTCACACACTAACAATTGCAGGCGACATGAACCTGACCGGAGCTCTACGTGCTTCAGGTGTAGCAGGTACTGCAGGTCAAATACTTCAAACTACAGGAAGTGGAGTGACATGGGTATCAACATCTAGTTTGGGTATTGTAGGTGGAAGTGGTACTAACTATTTAACTCTTGGAAATGGATTTCTTGCCACAGCCACAACAACAGATGCTCTTCGAGCAGCATACTTCGTAGCGACAAGTACTATTGCGACATCTACATTTGCAGGATCTTTGATTGTTGCAACAGGTTCTGTTCCGGCACTTTTCGTAAACACAGGAACAAATCAAGTTACTATAAACAAGACATCTGCAACAGCGGGTTATGCATTAGATGTTACTGGTTCAATAATTGCATCTTCGCAGGTTACAGCAGGAACTGTGTCTATTGGAAACTCTACTTTACAGGTACCAAATGCAGGATTTATCTCATGGCAAGGTCGTTCATTGATGACTTCACCATCAGATGGTGTCATCAATTTTTCAAACCAAGCAGGTACAAGCTTTACTCGTCTAAACTTTGGAGGTTCCACATCTTCTTTTCCTTCACTTGGTAGGTCAAATGCAGGGATATATGTCGGCTTGGCCGATGGATCACAGGGTGGAACTTTCTCTATCGGAACAAGTTCTGATTCAATTGCAACACTGGCGGTTCAAGGGACAACTTCTTCTCCTTCACTTAATTTATTATCCATCTCATCTTCAACAGGTAGTAATGTGTTAGTAGTTACTCCGTCTGGAAATGTTGGTATCGGAACTTCTGCCCCTACATCACAGTTACATGTAAGCGGACCAAGTGCAGGTATTCGTTTAACTCGTACTACTAGTAATCCATTTATATTACTAACAAATACAAGCGAGACTACAGGAGGACAGATTAGGGGTTCTGATACAGCTGTAGGGTTGTCATTTACAAGCCCGAGTGGAGGTTCTACGTATATGACTATTGATGCAAACGGTAATGTTGGTATATCAACAAGTACTCCTCTTGCTAGATTAGATGTTGTTGGACGAAATGCTGTGGTCCCTGCGTTTAGAGTTGCTTCTTCATCAAATGAAACTGAATTGATTGTTGATAATAACGGCTACGTCGGTATCGGAACATCATCTCCATCTCACACACTAACAATCGCAGGCGACATGAACCTAACCGGAGCTCTCCGAGCAAGTGGTATCGCAGGAACTGCAGGTCAAATTTTACAAACTACAGGAAGTGGAGTGACATGGGTATCAACATCTAGTTTGGGTATTGTTGGTGGAAGTGGTACTAATTATTTGTCTCTTGAAAATGGTGGTGTGTATACATCAACATCAACTGATTACTTTAAGTCTGCGTTCTTTATTGCAAGTAGTACTACGGGGACGAGTACGTTTGCTGGACGGGTTGGATTTAATATAAGCACAACAACAAGTAGCACATATTTAAAGAGTGTATTAGGTAGTTCAGCAATTAGTGTATTCACGGATTTCAACAACACTTTTTCAACTGGGGCAACAATTGATTACAGTACAAGTCTTGGGTCTTTTGCAACTGTTACAGGTATGTACTTGTATGCAGGGCCAGGAAGAACGGTTGATCAAATTGGTGTAGATAACGATAGTCAGGCGTACTACGCAAATCAAAGATCTATCGGTTTTAGAAATTATCTATACTCATCTGGAAACAACAACATAATGACGGGTATGTATAACGAATTCACTCACTCGGGATCTGGTACAACCACTTCATATGGATTAAGAAACTTTGCTTCAACATCTAATGCTACAAACGGTATCATGTATGGTGTTTACAATGATATATCAGCGCCAATTGGATCAGGTGAAAGTTCGTATATCTACGGCACATACTCAATCGGTAGAACATATACTGGAAGTGTAAAGAATTTCTACGGCAACTATGTAACAAGTGACTCTAGTTCAACCGGAGGTACCCAATACGGTACATACGTAGACCTAGGACCTGGTACTGCAACTAAGTACTCAGGTATATTCCTAGGTGGAAACTTCGGTATTGGATCAAGTACTCCAAGTACTGTTCTTGCAGTACAAGGAAGTACTACCGCACCAACCACAAATCTCTTCGGTGTAGCATCATCGTCTGGTTCTTCATTCTTTAGGGTAAATGCTAATGGAAATGTTGGCGTCGGAACTACTTCACCGTCTCACTTGTTTACAATCGCAGGCGACATGAACCTAACCGGAGCTCTCCGAGCAAGTGGTATCGCAGGAACTGCAGGTCAAATTTTACA
>JAULBU010057548.1:0-11998 GCA_032358235.1 Odonthalia washingtoniensis | reverse complement strand
CCACACGATGACACCTGCATATATTATAAACACCTCCACAACGGAACCGTAATCATATCGATTATCATCGATGTATTTTTTGTCACTGCACCAGACCACACCGCTGTTAATGCATTCCACTCACATTTAAAAGCTAAATATTCTGTAAAAAACTGGGCAAACCAATTTCGTTCCTTGATTGGTCAGTAGCTTACAAACCGAACGGTGACATTTCTATCTCCCCGCCCCACCTAGTAACAAAAGTCATCCACAAAATGCATCTTCAAGACTCTAATCCGAGATCAACTCCCCTGCTTCACAAACCGTCATATGATGAACTATTCCAAGACGAAAAACGCACTGACCATGACAAACAACTTTATATCAGTTGTATAGGAGATCTCCGATAACTTGCAGATGGAATGCGCCCTGATATATCATTCGCCACAGGTAACATTTTACGATTTATATCACACCCCACTAAATGCCACATGGCCCTTTTGAATCACACAATCCGTTATCTAAATGGCACGATAAATGGTGGATTTCCCCTGAACTCCACCTCAAAAGCCCCTCTAATATGCTACACAGACTCGGATTATGCCGAGTCTGCAGACAGGAAATCCACAACTGCTGCAATTAAACAAGCCTAGGGATCGCCCATGCATTGGATATCACGAAAACAGAGCACCATGGCATTAAGTACATCATAGGCCGAATATGTTGCAGCATCCCAAGCTCTACAAGACGCAATCTGGATTCGCCGCCTAATCTCAGAAGTGCAATCAGCAAAGCTCCCACCGACTCCTATAATGATTGATAATAATAGCGTCATCGCCATTGCCTCTCACACTGGCAAGACCCACAAGTGCAAGCATATTGACATTAAATTCTATCATCTACACCATCACCTCAACAACATAGCAATTTCACTGCACCACGTTCCTTCCGCACGCAACTTGGCTGACCTCCTCACAAAGCCTCTCTTCCCAAACCGCCATAACTACTAGTCCAAGCACTACATGCACCACCAGCAACAAAATTATCTCCATCCCATAACGTCGAGCACGATAGTGTGTGAGACATTCTCATTTTTTCTCAACGTCATGACATTATTCATATATTTTCTTTTTATTTTCATTTCATTTAATACTTACATCAAGTTTAAATCCTTCCCCACACCTACTATTTTCATTACTTCTTTTTTGAGACATTGTGAGACATTCTCTTTCAACATTACACGTGATACATGCACTCATGTATGACACATTACAGTTTCTTTCCCTTGACACTTTATTGTATATAAAAGGGTTCCATGATGAAAAGAATCCAGATACAGATTTTTTCTCATCATCTATATCTAGATACATCACGCTCTATCCTCTTGTTATGAAGTTTGAAGAAAGTTTGTTTATAAGAAAATCCGTGTACCAACTGGCCTCGAAAATGCCCTATTTTTCGATAATACAGTATTAGAATTGGCAAACGCAGCAAACCGGTCAAAAATTGGATTCGAACAAATCATGCGCCATTAGGGTATCTATAGTTAGATGTGCTGAATGTGAGACTTCCTCCTTACTGCTACACGTATCAACATTCTCGCTCATGTTGACACGTTACAGTACGATTTATCCACATTTCATTCATATATAGAGCACTCGACGAGAAGAAGCAGAACGAATGTCAAGCTTCTTCTCCATTGACCTTCAGAGCACTCACAGGTTATGGGCCTACGTTCAAACTGCGCAAAAATCTTTTTTGAAAACAAACTACGATTAAGATAACTTCATTTTATATTTGTCACAAGACTCTCAGATCCCTCCCCAACTTTTCCAATCAATATTATACTGTAATACTCACACCATGACTAATAATGACAAGATTCCGATTCATTCAGCTACAATCGCAACATTTTACAAAGACAATCTTCAACATGGATGCTCGCTATACAGTGTGCAGCTGAAACCCTAGGCATAAACCAACCAGTTTCTAATATAGAATATCAACATGACGCCGAACACCACAAATCCCTTTCAGTCCTTACAAGTGTCATTATTGCATCCCTTCTAAACGATATCGCGGCAGCCGCTATTCCCAGGCACACCCATCAACCCGTGCCTCATCATACGTCGAGTCGAAAAACTCCTCGTGCGAAAGTCCCCTGCTGACCATGATGCACTCCAAGTAGAGGAGACAGTAATTGAAATGGTAAATTTCGAATCTTCAAATGATTACTTCGACGGGCATAGAAAAATGAGCACCAAGATGATTTCTTCAGGTTATCCTTTCATTAATGATGAAAAAAAAACTATAAAATTCATGGTAAAAGGTCTTCGAAGCCAACCCTCATACTCCTATCTCGCACCCGTATGGCTTGCAACCCTCCTTGCCACCATCCAAATGTTAAAATAGATGATAAATACAATTGACACCAACACCACACTTCCACCACTCCATACCCAATGACAACCCCAGCCAACACCACACAACAAACCCGCCATACAATCACCAATCTAAATGAACACCACACAACCTCCTGTACATTCCATGCAGAAACTTATGGAAAAATTTATAACCATTCTGACACTTACTGTTAAGACCCGAATAACCACAACGAGTCAATTACAGACCAGCTACTGCATAAAACAAGCCTTTATACTACCCAAACAGCACCAGACTAGTGTCATCATCCTCCCACCATGAATAAACATTGTTAAACAAACGAAAAGCCCGTAATGTAGTTGCACCCTCCTACCCGGCATCCTCTACTAACTATCACATTGCACCCACATCATCTCATCCAACAGCGATGACAGAGTTCACGACAGATATCATAATAAAGGTAAGCATCTAATTGACTCCGCAGCTTCACCAACTCCTTGCTCCTTCCCCAGACCAAGCATGCGAAAACTTATCATGCCACAATCCTCTCACACTGCGACAAACAAAACTACCGCAATCACTCATATCGGCGATCTACTTATTCCGACAATTAATGGTACTATAACAGCAAAGTCCGTCAGAACACCGGACATTAAGGATACCCTCATTTCAATTCATGAAGTGACATGAGAAAATCGGGCAATTATTTTTACTCACAATCATGCATACGCAGTTCCCCGTCAAAATTTATCTCCTATTTTCAAATCATATCCTATCACCAAGTGGCACAAAGATGCTTATACCGTCACCACATCCCCGAACTACTATTCTCGGCCATCTGCAAAATTATTTTTAAAAATTCAAAACTTACCACCGAATTCCCCTGTCTCCTCCAACTCCAACTCCAACTCCAAATTAAATGACAATTTTCCACGTTCAATAAATTTGAAATGTAAAAAAAACTAAAAATTGTTATCATACTGTACCTCACGACAAACAAACTAATATGATGAAACGTATCATAATCTCCTTATCACCATATTTTTCTTCCCCAACAATTAATGACATTCCGCTATCCTTACACCTATCATGCATCACTGGATAAAATCAGCTCCATAACTCATAGAGGTCTGTATCCGGCATTGTACCACATCACAATATCTCAAAACACCATAATAACTTGTTCTTTCTGTGCTGAGGGACAGGCTGAGGACAAACCTCACAGACTAATAACAAACCGCCATGGTATACCAGGTTCTATAATATCTAGTGATACTATAGGTCCGATTAAGCTCCCCATCAGGGCGACAACACAATCATATAGTAACATTCGTTGATCTTGAATCACGATTCGTAATTGACCAGCCAATGAAATGGAGATCCCAATTGAAAAAATTAATTCTACGAACAATACGAACAATTCAATATATGACTGAACTACATGGCCGGAAGCCGACATGATTCCACTCCGACAACGCCAAAGAGTACGTGTCTGATATTGTCGACACATTTGTGAATTGTAATGGTACAGATCAAACAGCCATCACACCCCACCACCCACAATCGAACTCCCTAGAGGAGCACGTCATTAGAACCATAATGAATGCAGATAGATGTGCACTCGCACACTGAAAACTCCCAAAAACGTTTTGAGATATCGCCGTGGTTGACGCCACGTATGACTAAAATCATATTTTACAGAAAAAAATTCAAAGCTCCCCCATGAAAATGGAATCCAGATTCTGACTTCCCCATACTATTTATGCCTTTCGGTGCATATGGCATCATAGTCAATTCGAAAGCATCAAAAACAAAATTGCAACTCCGCTCAAAGTCTGCTCGTTTCCTTCACAACAATACTCCCAATAAATACACGGTCCTATTTTGAGATAACGGTCAGATCTCTACCTCAGGTAGAGATCTGTGCAGCAGGCTGCCGCGCTGATGATTTCACGCCATATAATCCTTCAGTCTATCATTCAGGAACCACTGCAACAGCTTTTAAAACATTCAAACCTCACTCCCCTCCCACCGTGATCACAACTGAAAAACAGCCACCATCATTATTATAACAAATTCATCGCCACCCAGATGCAAAGAAATGGGCATCTTCTCATAATGCCGAAATTAGGCAACTCAACAAAAATAATGTCATCCTATATCACTAAAAATGACCTATACCTACAAACGTGATGAGAAAGAATTAATATTTAAACGCAAAGCACGATGTACGATAAGAGGCGACTTAATGAAACCTTCAGTGCACTACAATCCAGACCAAATTTTCGCATACGCTGCAGAAAAGGCAATTTAACGCCTAATCTTTGCTCATGTCCAAAAAAACATGCAGCCGAGTCGTCACTTCGACATCACCTCTGAGTTTACGCATGAAACTTATGACACAAAGAAAAGAAAGTTTTCGTTTGGCAATTACCAATGTCCGACGGCAGTTTTGCCTTTCCCCCGGTTGCAAATATGGCATACTAAATTTGAACCTATATGGGTCCAAACAGGCATGCAAAATATTTACTTAGCAGGTTTACATAATCATATCCTAATCTTCAACTATACACAATCCCACGCAGATCCCTGTCTAGACGTAAAGAAAGTCGGAAACGGACTAATCCTAATATCAGTCACAATGGATGATTTCCTATTTACTGCTCCAAATTTAATTGATATAACTCAATTTTATAATGATCATTCCATTAAATATAATGTAAAAGATATTGGCAAACCAACAACTTTCCTCGGATGGTCCATAACATACAATTATAAAAGACATATTAAATTATCTCAACCCACACTAATTAACAAAATTATTACGAAACTACATTTAGATCATGCAAATCCAAGAAAGACACCACTCCCACATAAGCCATCCTTCGATGATGACTTCAGTGTTGAAAAACTCTCCACGAAAGACAAAGAACTATACATGTATAAAATTGGTGATTTGCGATATCTCGCGGACGGCACTAGATACTGCATATCTTTTCCAACAAGTCGCTTAGCACGTTTCATGAAAAACCTCTCCAAAACGCACATGAATCTACTGCATCACATCGTACGATACCTGCACAAAATAAAACACAACGGCATCATCCTTAAAAACTCAAATTCAGACATGCTCCAATCATTCTGTGATTCAGACTACGGTGAGTCATATGACAGACGCTCTACATCGGCCGCCATCCACACGTCTTACGACACACCCATACTATGGTCGTCGAAAAAGCAACCCACCGTTGCACTCAGCACCTGTAAAGCTGAGTATGTCTCCGCTTCCACAGCACTTCAAGACACAATATGGCTCCGTAGGCTGCTCAATGATTTTCACCTCAATAAATCATCTACTCCAACCGCCTTATATATGATAATAAAAGTGCGATAGACATAACAAAGAACTAGGGCAAAACCCGACGAAGGAAACGAATTGACATAAAATTCCACCATTTCCAACATCATATCAAAGCAAACAATATTACTGTAACCAGTATCCCTACCACGGACAATATTGCTGATCCACTCACCAAACCATTACCACCACAGCGAAAACAAACGCTAATTGACATAATTACTCCACCCGAAACTAAACAACTACAAGCACGGGGTAGTGTGAGACTTCCTTAAAAAATTACGATATTTTCTCCTCTAACGCAATTTTTTAGCCTCTCTTTTATTTCTTTAATGATTGCATCATTTATGTTTCTCTTTCCCACCCTTCTGTTTTTTTAGACTTCCTTTTCACCGCTACACGTATCAACATACTCGCTCATGGTGGTACGTTACAGTATGCTTTATCCACATTTCATTTATATATAAAGTACTCGATGAGAAGAAGCAGAACGAATGTCAAGCTTCTTCTCCATCGATATTCAGAGCACTTACACTGAGTTCGAAAAAAAGCACATTTTTGTACATAACAGCTAGTCCTTGAAACTGGTACACCATGGGTATGGGTGGGTGATGAGTTCGACTTTATATTTAATTAAAGTGCATGTGTTGCACCAGTTCATGTACTTACAGTGTAATCTAATAAAAATGTAACCAATCACCGCATCGGGCGTGGAAAATGAAAAACGAGGAAGGAAAACGCTGTATGGACAGATAATAAGCGGACGGCGTATGACAAGTCAATTGCGGAATTAGGAATGTGTGGACAGTAGAAAACGTATTCCGGTAGTGGTGATATACATAGATTTTGAAAAGGTTTGTCCAGTATGTGGGACGGAATTGTAAAACGTGGGCGAAAAAAGTGGTTGAAAAGAGCTAAATGAATGTACCACCGTGACGGTTTTTGAACAAGCATTTGATAAACGCTGTGATAGTTAAGGAGTTTTTCCCCCAAGTGATGTTGGTGAAATTTCAACAGGTCAAGTAGCAAACAAGTGGAAATTGTTTAAACAATACCGATGACGAAAAAAAACTTTGAGAGCACAACGGTAAGCATCATGGGAAAAGTTTCACTTCACCAGTTATTGGCTATGTTGGTCAATACATGAAAAGTATACCACCATATTCACATACAATTCTGGAGGTACTGTTTGCATGAATGAGTCCTCATTTTTCTCATTTTCACTTTTAGGATTATTCCATAGTTGATCTGTGACTCTATCGATAGGCAGCCTCCTATCGTTTCCAATAACACTGTGTGAAATAGGTATATTTTTACTACCACGGCGTTTCGTCCTTTTCACAGCCCGTTTCTGGCTCAATGACTAACTACCAAGCTGATAATTGTAATGGCATTGAAGGCCATGTGCAGATGTTTATTCGAATTTTCACGACAAATGTTGGAATTTCAATTAGTAAATGAATTAGTTTCGGTTAAAGGAAGCATCTTTTTTATTAAAAATGTAATATAAAATCGGTGCTACAGGCAAAATTAATTGAATCCAGTATCCAAAAGTTCTTGTACATTACTCAGAGAACATTTTTCAGCAAATAAATATAGTCAGTTACTTCTGTTTATTGAAATATACAATACTACAAAAATGCCGTCACCCCGTGCGGCAAATTTTGGATCATGACCAATTCCCTCTAAAAATAGTAATGCTGCTCATGTACTGATTGCCAACTTCGTTCCCAATCCCCCTAAAAAAAATCTTACCATCCCAAACATTTTTGAGACTTTGAAAATATTCACGATGAGCGCGTATTGTTTGCTTAGTGACTTGCCAATTTCCCCCAAAACAAAAATTGGCAATCCCCAAAAATTTGAAAATTTGAACATGGACATGATGATAATGTGTTGATAGCATACTGTGTTCCCAATTTCTTCCAAAATAAATTTGAAAACCCCAAAATATTAGGAATTTTCCATTTTGAAATTATTTTCTAAGAAGCTCAAATCACGTTTCCAAAATAATCCAAAATGTTTAAGAAAACCCAAAATAAAAAACTTTTTTTTTTCATTTTGATATTTGCCCTCTTTCGAAAAGTATTTGATTCCTTTTAGCAACTCTTCTTCATTCTTTTGGGGGCAAGAAATTTAAACTTTTGGGTTTTCAAAAGTTTTTTGAGCCGTTTTGAAAACAAATCTTACTGACGACATTTTCAATTAGGAACGAGATGTCCCTGAAAGATGCCTCTCCGGATTGAGAAGATCCGGACGTCTGCTGCTAGATTACGAGAGCAATGTCATCTGTGAACTCGGGTCAAAGAAATGCAAGCACTGCCTACATTTGATATATATCGTCAGTACTTGTTTTCGTGATGAAATATGCTTGAAAGATGTGTGAATATTTGTGGATGTTCATGGGTTTGTCGCGATAGTTACTGTGGCCATAGGAATCAATAATCGAGACTCTGCATCCTTTTCGGACACATTTTCCGTCGGCTTTCACATGCAAACTATATTCAAATATATTACCTTACTATGTTGCCGATATTTTCCTTGAAATGACGTTACATTTAAAATGTAAGCGGTGTAGGTCTTGAGCTGGAAAAGTAAATAATGTGTTTTTTATCACCTCCTCGAGTGACGGGTTGGTCGAGAGGTTAAACAGACCTGCATGAACCATTCACAGGTCCCTATACTGGGGAGGTGAGAGGATCGGCCCCTGACGGACGGTCGAAAGACAATTTTATGTATTTTTTCGTTTCTCCATTCATGACACACCCGACGAATACTCGAGGTACCACAGTTGTTGGAAGAAGAATTGGTTCTTCTATCAATTTGCGTGATGCGTGGGTGATAATGAAATTGGTGCAACGTTTCTGAAAGTTATTATTTTGATGGCCCGGGGTGTATGTGATATGAAAGAGGCAGGAGATATATTTCCAGGTGTGTTTCCTGAAGCAAGTATTGTCACTTTTGTGAACCAGACAAGATCGCTACATGTGAAGAATATGTATTGTTGCGAAATATCGCGAAATCCCTGTGTTCGAGTAGTTTGGTAGCAATAGCGATACAAAAGGCCCTACTCTCTCAGTAATAAGAATAATTTTTCTGTTATTGAAATGCAATTGGATGTTAAATATGGATAAAATATTCTGTGCGCTATAACTTCTTCTTAATCCCAAAGTTCTATAAAAGAAATTCAAACTTTTGTAATTGGAAGACATGCTACCTATCCAACGAACAATTGTATTAACGTTACTGAAACTATTTTTCAAAGAGTTATATAATGACCTTGAGGGCAATAAAAATGACGTACTACAACTGAGATGTTGCCAACTGAACGTGCCGAAATGCTCCCGGTGCTGTCGGCGGGACTTGAACTCGAAGCAAACGGCGACCACGTTATATACGGAGATTCGATTTGATTCACTATCGTTTCAAAATCAATGAATGATCTGATGGCGGTTGTTATTCCGGAGACCAGGTCAAGGACGCAATGTTTTCATATAATGTTTTGCAATCACATGAAGCTATTCGAGTACTACCAAATGAGTAAGTCGGCGAAGTATACTACCTGATCTTCTTCTCGACGTACAAGACTCGTGAAGAAATTAATGGACTTCTTATTCAAGAAAACAGAAGATTGTGGAACCGGGAAATGGAGATGCTGTAATGGGTGTGCATGGAGGCTGTGCAGTAAGCACAAGAAGCAAGAAAAGGAAGCAGCACGAACCTATTATAATCGACAGAGATGATGACTCTCCGCTGGCACCCAAGCCATCTAAATCAATTAAACAGTCAGTTAAGCAACCACAGACTACGATAGAGGCCATGAAGATACTATTCGGAAATCCAAATGTAACAGGTAATGTGAAAGATCCATTATCTAAACTTGGGTCATCGATTTCTACAAAGAAACAGAATCACATTCTGAAACAAATGCGTACAACTTCAGAAGATATAGGCACGTACAAGAACAGCGCACAACCACAGTTTCCCCCTCTTGGACGTCGTGGTCCTATTAGAAGAATGGAAGCTCGTTGTAGAGATGCAGTAATTATCTAGCACATATTATTACATCAAATTCAGCTACAGTGATGAAGTACATGAAGACTGTATCCGAAGAGGATACACTTCATGATGAAAGGGAAAGACAGTAAATATGTGATAAGCGTGGGCCAGACAATAAATTGGTACCTTCGAGAAAAGTGTTATATGATACATTGACATTATTGAGATATGCATTAATTCCAAACCATCACTGTCCTCATATGTTTTTCTCTTATATCCAAATTTCGATCTAAGAACTCTTGGAGGAAGATGGGCTCATTATAAACAAATGGAATTTATGGGTTTATAGTCAAATATGACTGAAGAACATAAGTGGATTGACGCAAATACTGGTATGATGACAGGAATGGGAACTGCTATCTTCAGCAGGAGAAGAAACAGTTGGAAATTGAGAGGTATTGCATTCTGGAATGAATATCTGATCCATTAGATATCTATCAGGCGGAGGCGTTTTGGGAAGAGCACGAATTTCCATGCAGGCCAATTGGAACATTCTTTGATGAGGTGCAGGAGTAGTTTCATGGTGAGTATTCTCTGGAGACTGAAATTAGTAGAGAGTTTTGGAATCCAATTATCAACAGTGGTAGTTAAGAAAAAGATGAACACGATAGAATTCATGGGGATGGTCGTTATTCGAGCACAAGAACTTTGATGGAGAAAATGTTTGAACATGATCGTGACTTTGTTAGTATAGCAGAACGCCGTGCTGTAATGGACTTGTAGATTGTATGGATTTGTGCTTTACTGAATCTAAAAAACATTTTGAGTAGCGGACAGAAATTCTAAACTGTGGGCGCCGTTTTATCATCACGTGCAAGAATGTTCCACTACAAGACCGACACAATGGCTTTAACGTTAGATAGAATGGTCCTTACGGGTATTTAATTATTAAAACTGACACCGAACTGATTTCTCTATGGATAGCACCTGAATCCCATCGCTATGTTCATCAAAGCGAGGAGGAAAAGAGCGATTTGGACTCTGGTTGGAAATGGAAGAAATAGAAATACCAGCGCAATCTTTTTCCATTGGAAATGGTTATGTACAACATGCTGCTTTCGGATGGAAATGTAGTCATTCTCTGGGATACTATATGTATATCATTCCGGAGGATAGTAATTTGAGAGACGACATCTCATATGCGTAGGGACGGTCATTTTACTGGAGAGGTGATAACAAAGACCATGAAGCGTCACATAATTTCACTCACTATTCACAACATGCAGATGGAAACGATTGCCAGTAATGATTATAGGTATGATGGTAAAATTGACCATATGAAATTTGCAGATGATATGGCTAGCTGGGGATTGGGAGATGGAGAAGATCCGCCAGTAATGATTATAGGTATGATGGTAAAATTGACCATATGGAATTTGCAGATGATATGGCTAGCTGGGGATTGGGAGATGGAGAAGATCCGCCACTAGGATGACATCACCCCGTATCTTACTTCTACTTTGCTATCTTTGTTGGAAGAAATTTATTATATGTTAAATATGTTAAATATGTTAAATTAAAATGAGCTCTACTTTTTTACGATACAACATGTTCCCTCCCTATAAGCATCCGCTATTGTTATGGTGAATCGGTGTTCTCATCTTCAAATATGTTATCAATTAATTCAATTCTCTATGTTTCATAACTTCGATACAACCTGCTATCTAGGTTTCACACTGTTAGTGTACAGGTAAATTCAAACGTACAGTATGAGAGTACTTGCTACGCCGTGATGGAACACATATCCATACTGTGAATTGAATATAGCAGACAACATTTACATTTCAAAGCAGTAAAATAGTTACAACAATTCAACATTAGTAATCCACCCATAACCGGCATTCTTCAATAATGGTGACGAAAATCTGGTATGTCATACCCGATATTGCACATACTCTACAGACGTATCTATTGATTATAAACGTCATTCAAAGTCATGCAAATATACTAAAAAGAAGACATTGGAATCTACAGGAAATGTAACAAATTAGTGCGGACTTCACAACCATGGTCAGATCGCTCATTCCTGTCATTAATCAGGCATCGAAACTGTGAAGACACAACCTGGGCCATAGACGTCCTCGCCAGGCCCTCCAGATACAACTTTAAAGCCGGTAAAGGAAAGTTATTTATCTGTTACTGGAAAACATTTGTTGACACTATCAAAAGAAAGAAAGGTGTCGATGCTGTAGACAAGGTAATTCAGTTGCTTTGCGAGGG
>JAULBU010057537.1:0-11999 GCA_032358235.1 Odonthalia washingtoniensis | reverse complement strand
TGTGGAACCGGGTTCTGAAGGATCAAAACGAAGGAGAACATCCTACAAGTGTGGTGCATGTGATGTTCATCTCTGTTCTCGTTTGCATCCGGGAAACAGAAAGAGTTGTTGGAGTTTTTGGCATGATTCAAATCGGTTGAGTCCGAGAGATCCTGGGATTTAATTAAAAAACATCAATTTTTTGGCCCTTGTAAAACTCCAAAAATTAAATTTGAAGTACATTTAATAGTATATTTGACCATTTCATCCTTTTTCACATACCCGAAGTGAGTCAGAAGTCGACAGCCGTCATGGATAACAAACGACTTCTCCACATCTGAAACTTTCCAGAAAGGCTTCCAGAAAGGTCCTCTACCACATGTCGGAAGGAGGGGGAGAAAAAAACTTTTTTCGCTGAATTACAGTTGTTTAAATACACTACACTATTAATAGTACATTTGAAACAAAGATTGGGGATATATGTAATAAAGATAAGGATAATAATTTATTATGAGTATTCTGATTTCCTCTTGGATGAGGTAGCCGATCGGAAACTGATCGGCGTGAGTGGATCTGTGTGTAACGAGGTTGATCGTGTACTTGTGGTGAGTATGTAATTACCGTGTCCTTGGTGGATAGATTATTTATGATCCGCTACTTTGTCAGCGGAAAGGGACTCGTTCCTTGCCGTCGCTAGATGTCTTTACTGGTGTGATGTCGCAATACTAAACGTAGTATCCTTTTATCAAGTCAGGTGTAGCAGTTGGATACAATTGATCGCATGGGTACTAAGCGCACGAAGATCGTCTTTGATCCCAATGGTCGATGCTTAGATCGGTTGAGGCACTTTAGGTTGAGTCACTTCTCGCCGTTTGTGATGCTGTTGTATCGTTCGTGCAAGTTGTGCGTGTTCTGGTTCTTTGTTAAATGTCTGTCTTTCTTTATTGTTTCTTTCTTTCTCCTCACCTGTACAGTATGAATGCTAAAGTCGAGGTCAACTTTGTTTGGGAACATTGATTACACCTGTATTACATTTTACTGTCGGTAATTATTCTAATTGCTACAGTAGCATCGACTAGAGTCAAACACGTTTACCGTTAATGTATTATTCTGTAACTGAATAATAATATTGCATCGCGGTTACAGTGTACAGTGTATTGTATTGTGTGATGTGTATTCTTCTTAATCATTCTTTCTATAATGTAACCCATTTAGTCTATTCATTCTTCCCTCCCCCTTCTCTCCATCTTCTCACCTCGTCTCTCTCTTTCTTCTTTTCCTCCTCTTCTCCTCTCTCATCTCTTCCTTCTCCATTCTTCCTTCTTTCTCGTCTTCTCCCTTCTTCCTTCTCTCGCTCTACTACCATTTCTATCGTCGTCTTCTCTGTCTTCCTCCCTCATCGTCACACGAATTGTGTCCGCGAATCGAGTCGTCTTGGCAAGTCGAGAAAAAGACCTACGGAAACTAACCCGGGGGCTTGCCTCAGCTTCTTAGTTTGTAGTATAGAAAATCCTGAGTCGCCACTTCTTCAAAAAGTCCCCTTGTCCCTCTTAAAACTTTTGTCGCATCAGGAACACCATTACCAATGAATAGTTTTGGTTGTCTCCAACGCCCATGGCGGAAAGTAACCCGTACAAGCACGTAAGGCACGGTCTTCGTATTATCCAGACGCAACTATCGTTTTTATGCCAATCTTGGTCCCACCTTACGTTCCAGACAACGGTTTTCTGCAGTCCTAGATACCGGTGCTGGTTCAGTTTTATCAGACGCTCCGAACTACCGTAAGGATCGGAGAAACTCATCAAGCCCCTAAAAAGGTCGACCAACATACGAGACGCTAACAACAGACCGCTTAATATTTCGGGGACGATAAAACTAGCTGCAAGTTCGGGGGTAGATAAAGTCTCAGAAACGCTTGAGTTTATTATCAGTAAAGGAAATCCGGGGCGAGAAGCTCCTTAAATGGACTCCACCCGTCGCCTGATGGCAAAAGGGGGAGTGTAGAGTACATCGATTACAGTAAGATGCTGTACTCGGTGTACAGCTGTCCGGAAAACACGTCGCTGATGGTTCAATTACCCGAACAAGACCAAACGCAGAAAACGTGACAAGCGAGATAGGAAAACGTGATTGAGCGTGACCAAACGGGACCGAACGGTACAAAAAGGAATCGATTTGGAATTGATCTCAGAGCTGATGAGTGATGTCCGATTGCACCACACCCGACTCTTGTTGTTAGTATTCAGCTATGGGGCGACATATTCGCCGAATCGTCACCTACACCGTACTAAGGTGTAGGTGACGATTCTGCGAGCTAGCTAGTATCTCTCCTATACATTTTGGTGGATTTCGCTGCTCACTCATGCTACTATGGAAAGAGGACTCGAACGCTTTTAGTCCTTCTCATCCTTCCGCTTTTGGAAGTGCATTGCACTACACTCAAGTGAAGCATGTCTCAAACAATATTCCTTCGTACCGTCACCGTACAAAAGGATATTGTTGTACGGTACCAAATTTTTAAACACTAGGAGAACTGATGAATTTGGTGCAATGAGTATGAAAAATATGGGTCTGAGCTCAATTTCGAATTTGTCACTTTTATCACGTGGTGTGACATTTTGTCACTTTTCTCATGCTTTGGTCACATTTTGTCACGTTTTTAACGGTCGGCCTATCTTGAGTAATTGGCCCCTTTTACAGGTGTTTTCATAGTTTTTGACAGTGCACAGTACCTTTGTGTCCACTTTATACAGTACCATCTCTTTCTCGCCTCTGGGCGGCAGGTGGATCCTACTTAAGACGGTTTTCATCCCCGTACTCCCTTAACTTAAATAAACTCAAGTAGTTAAGACTCTAAATGACCCCCAAAGTTTTTAGTCGTCCTCATATACAAAACTACCTCTGTTTTGGTCACTATTTGTCTACGCAAACGTCAGCTTTCGACACTGCTCTACAAAGCGTCTTCATGCGATTTTTCACGTTAGCCGTGCTGATTACCAGTCGTACCCTTACTCAGCTTTCCCACTCGTGAAATAGTTGATCATCTACCTTGTACTTTTGTGCGCAGTGAGCCTTCGTGATATCTTACCGACTTTTTTCATAAGTACAACGACCGATACGACCATTCGTCGGGATATCAATTGCGCCTAACCACATTTTCCCTCTCTTTGTCCTTCTTTTTGGTGGAGTGAGATTAATTCAAGCTACTCAGATAGAAGGCCTCCAGCACTCTTTAGTATCCTATTCACCACCTTTTCAGGAGTCTATTTCATTAATACAATGGACCTTTCTCATGGAGAAACTACAAGATTCAAATATATATTGAATCAGGTAACATCTTGTTCTATATAACTTCGAAGTTTTGCAGAACCATGTTGTTGGTCTGACCTTGACCCAATATTAGTATTTGTCTTCCAGTTCTTTCCAAGGTCTTTTTAGAGACTGTGAAACACTATTTTGATAATTCAGGTCATACAATTTTGCCAATTAGAGCATATTTAATTTCAAACAGATTAGAAACATATACTGATGCTATAAAAGAGAAAGGATTAGTTTTTCCAAAAAATGTTTGCTTCGTTGGCTGTACGAAAATAAAAATTACCATAACAGGATGTGCAAATTTGGAGCAGAGAGCTTGTTGTTCTAGACACAAGCTTTTTCACTGCCTCATTGATCAGACCATAACGATACCTGATGGTGTCATATTTCATTTTTGTGAATCAGAAGGCGTAATACGTCATGACATCGCGCTGTTATTGTACATCCCTCTGTAAAAACGTTGCATATCTTCATATTTAGAAGGACATCATATTAGAACAGGATGTTATGATCGGTAATATTATATATGGTGGCCCTGCTTGCATGTTGCGTCCCTAGCTACAAATTAGATTTAGCATGGCATTCTCCATACAACATAAGTTTTATATAATCAAATCAGGAGTGTAGGGCGTGTATCATTTGAGAATTCGAGTAAAGACTTGAAGCAGATTTGGTCTTCTCAAGATTATAAAAGAATGTTTAAAGTACATTCTGTACCAATTTCACTGATGTACAAAATAGTGGTACGACTTTGGAATTTCAAAGTTTGTTCACAGCATGGATGATAAGTCTAAAGAAATTTTAGTGGCATATCTGTCTACACTCGAACGATTATTAAATAATCGTTCGACTGCAAATTTTGCAAACAAATTTGTTTTACACGTTGAGACGGCGCTTTTAATAAATGATGCACTTTTTTTTAAATTGAACATGTGATGTTCAATTTAAAAAAAAAGTGCATCATCATAGAATTGTTTGAAGAATTGTTTGATTTCGTAGAGTAATAATGTTGATTTATTTATTTTTCAAAGCTAATAGTAAATCAAATAAATATTATTTGATTTACTATTAGCTTTGAGAAAAGAAAAGAAAAATTATTTCCCTGTGCTCTTTCTTTTCTTCACTATCTTACATAGTATGCTATGGCTACGTTCTGATAATTTAAAACGGTTCCCTTCTAAAACTAGACGACGCTCGACAAATACTTGATCACAGTTCAAGTGCTGGTTCATATTTTTTTCAGGTTGTCGTTAAAATTGTATTTTTCGTGTGCCCATTTTGATTCATAATAATCCGACGACAATCATCCTACGGTGCTCTTCATCTGAATCTATTATTACATGACGGCTTTTAGATGCAGAACGAACGCGCAATGGAATTGGTTGGAGAAGTTGGTGTCATTTCCTAGTCATCATTTGTTCCAATGCCATCTACAGCTCTTTCTCTAATTTCCTCTTCAGCAGAATGAGTCTTTATTGAAGTAACTTGGATTTGGTATGATGTCCGTCCCTTTTTTGTTTGCTTCTTCTTTATCAGCTTTTAAATTTTGAAATGAAGGAAGTCAGTCAGTGAAGTTTTGAATTTTCACTTAGAAATGACAGGTGTACGATGTGTGTGACATAATTTGCATTTAAAAAAAAAAAAAAAAAACCCAATAATGAAATTCAAAAAATGGATTATTTTTATTGGGTCCCATTTTTATTTTATTTTGAAGTATTATAAAAGGGTATTTTTTAAAATATAAATAAGGGTATTATTTATTGTATCAGGAACAACAGTGAACATTCGGCGGCGGTAAACATTGACCAGGTATTTGTGTAGTGTAAGATGTGAATTAAAGTGTTACATGAAGGGAGCGCGGAATGTGGAAAGATTTATGTCGGCGATTTCAGTTGTTGGTTTGCAATGGTTGCAAACATTACAGCGCGCTGTTCCAAATTTTATTTATAGATATTATCTTACAGTGTATGCCACGATCAGAAAACTTATTGTTTTGATTTTGTTTTTGTTTTTTCAAACAAAAACCATTTCCAGCATCAGATGAAAAGATTCTTTTCATTTCATTTTTAATCAACCAACCAACCAACCAACACTCAACCACCACACGCCCACATACTCCCTCCGACCCCCCCACCTCCCTCCACTTTCCTCTCCCCATTCACACTGCCACACCTTTTAACCCTTTAACTCTTTATTTATTTATTTATTCAACAAAAACTTAAACAATATAAACAGTCGCATGTATATACCATGATGCATGTATGGACCATTATCATCATCGCGACGACGTTTGTTTTCTTGGTAATCATCTTCACCATTGTCGGACGAACCGTATGGAAACATTTCCTACAACCACCACCTCATGGAGATTCAACATTACCGTTACATGTATCTCATCATCACCATCACCATCATCATCATCACTCTTCTCCATCCTCGTCAGCCCATGAGACCGTCTCGTTCCCGGAGCGCCTTTCATCAGTACCTTTAATATCACCATCATCATCATCTTCAATGCCTCCTACACCGTCGCCGAACGAACCATCTACAGTAGCACCTTTTCACAACTTTTTCCGAGCTGCTTGGCGTCGCCGCGCCGGTACTAACCAAAACCAAGCACAACAACGGACGCGTCGACGACGCCACGGTGTTGAAAATGATGCTCTCACCGCGTCACAAGTTTCTCTGGCCGCATTGCGTGAAGACAAAGTTTGTTGCTTATCATCATCATCATCATCATCATCATCGTCGATGCGACGAACTGGCGGTGAGCAAGTGAAGACGTGCTCCATGATGTTATGTACTATCTGCTTGGACGATATGTGCTGTAAAAAAGGAGGTAGGTATAATAATGATGTGCGGCGATTGGCGGTTTGCGGACATCGATTCCATGCAGCATGTATACGTAACTGGCTCGGACGAGTGAATAAGTGTCCGAATTGCCAAAGAGTCGCTCTACACACTGAGAATGTTGAACACATAGCTGTCATGAAATACAAAAAAATTATTGTGGATGAAGAGGATGAGGACGAAGATGAGGATAGGGACGAGGATAGGGATGGGGACGAGGATGAGGACGAAGAAAATATGGCAAAGCTTAAATATGCTGCTAACAATGCGATGTCAAGCAGTAATAATAAGAATAGGAGAGGAAGAAGTATGAGAGGATTTGGTGGTGGTGGTGGTGGGGCGCCTACTAGTAGTATAAGGAGATCAAGGAGATCAAGTAGATCGAGCAGATCAAGTAGATCAAGTAGAACAAGTAGACAGGTGGGACGCGGTATGCAGGATGCGACAAGACGGAGAGAAGATAACACAAGCGGGATGGACAGTAGTGGGATAGGAGCACGGGGGACGGAGGACGGAACAGGAGCAGGTACAGTAGCAGCAGCGTCGTATGATGAGGAAATGGTAGATTACCTTATCAGAAATATGGAAGGGTAAAGGAAAGGAACGAGTATTGTTTTATTTTAGATAAAATTTGAACGCGTTTTGCAAGCTGGAAACGTTGTGGATGAACACGTGGCAGGGGCATATGGGCAAAGGCGAAACGTTTTTCGAGAAAGGAGGAACCAAAGGCGAAAAGTTGGCATTGAAGAAATGGTGCGTTGTATGGGGCGCGTATGAAGGCGAGCGTATGTTTTTTGTAATTTTTGTACCCATTGATTTCATAACCGAAATCACTTGTAACGTTAGCCGTTTGCGACACTTGAATTCAGTTTTTGGCGTTGTTTCTTTTTCTACGAATTCAATTTACTGTACATGTACACAATCAACCAGTATTCCACACGTGTACGCACTTCATCCACTCTCTCTTTCTATCTCTCTCCCTCTCTCCCTCTCTCCCTCTCTCTCTCTCTCTCGCTTCTATGCATTACAGTATCGAGAGATAAAAAAAAAACATTATTATTATTTATCAGATTATTTGAAAACATACGTACACAACAACTTCCCATTAAACTACCAATGTGATGGGCCAATCTGTACCTAAACTAACTGAACTGAACTGAACTGAACAGTACTCCCCTCTATGTTCTCAACTCAACTCTTCAACTACAAAGGAATTAGAAAGTAACGGCGGTACTGAAATTGAAACAGTCACATATCCTCGGCCCCGTCCCCCACTGTTCCAACTTCAGGCCAACACTCTCCTGTACGTTACGTTACTCTTACACTGGCACACCTTCCACAGCGAGCACAACATAAATAAACAAGATGTATGGCAATATATTTACACTGAAAAAGCTTCTCTATTCATTACAGTAATCGGACAACATCCGTTCTGCTCCGTCATATTGGCTTGCCCCTATCAAACGGTAAACACAACACACCTGATTTTGTGTTTCTCGGAAAAAGAAAAGAAAATCGCCGCCCGTGCATTGTCACCGTTCCTCGCCCTTCTGTCCAGCAACTGTACATTCACAGACTCCATGGCCTATGTCTCTCTCCCCTTAATCTTAATCTCCCTCGCACGTCACTGCCAGCACACCTACAGTACCTATGCCTTGCTCTTAACCCTATTGTCCCCAATACCTTCCGTGTCTTCACTTCAACTCCCGTCCGTAATTCAATGCACAGCTCCCACTCCCAACCGTTAGTTGATTTCGATGAAGTTCATATTGTCATCGAATGTCACTCTACCCGTCTCCAGTTCGGTCGGTGCTGAAACATACACAAGTGCAGCATACAGACGATTCAATACACTCCAGAGAAGTCTTGGTTCTTCTTGGGCCATTACCATATCCACCAATACTATACGTGCCAATATTGGCGATCTTTGCACCCTCACATTATTCTGAGTATTGAAATTTAATCTCCAAGACATCATCGACCTACATCTTAGTCAAGTGGATCACATAATGTTCCGAATGTAACCTTTTTGTGTTTTCACATGCATATGGTGGGTACCTGACTGTTGGACACAGTGCCTGCACTGTGAAAACAGATCAAACACATATGTTTCTGCCCGATAGAGTTCGTTGAAATCTACCACAACAAGTGTACATAAGAAAATATAGCACGGTCGACGATGAAGACATACATATTTGGAATACATCTCGGATTTTTCATGGATTAGAGATACGATGTAAAGCTCACATCTCGTCCCATTTTGAACTGACCAAAGGACGGAATGTTTTTCAGTGGTAGGAAATAAATCACGTGAGAAACAGAGTATTGAAAAGGATGTTATCAGTAGCAATGCTCTCCCTTGAAAATATCTTTTTGACTTTATACGTGTCTGCAAATCTGGAAAAGTTCCCACGACTAGGATTTTAAACAAGACTCATCTTAAAAATTGGAGTATTGACGATAATACGACTCTCTGCATTGGAATCGTTGAACGTAATGCAATTCACAAAAATGAAAAATACAAGACAATCTCCTATGGGGTATAATTGGGGAGATTGGAAGCACAAGTGGAGCATCAAAAAGGGTTACGTGTTGATAGGTATTATATTTTTGAGAAAATTTAGGAGATCCGAGTCTACGATGAGGAATATGACCATGGATCCAAAACTGTTTTCATGGATAGTGATGAGTAAATGGTACTGAGATCATAATTAGAAGTTGAAACAGACCACTTCTCCCCGGTGATTAAGAAAAAATTTGCAATACAATATGCCAACTTGACTTTTCAAGTGTCAACATGTGGAAAAGAATATATTCTTGAGACTTGTAATGAATGTATGCACAGTCAGTGGAGGGTATGCTGGGTATGGAAGCAAGAATTGGGTGACCATGCATTGGCTAAGGGGTAATTTAACTACTCTATTCTTCGAAAAAGAGTATTCGGATTCATCTGTAGAGATAAGAACTGGTTATCGGGACTCGAAGATGCTCAAGAGCTATCAAAACTTGAGGGGTAGAAAGGGTATCCAGCAGGAGCGCGATATATCGGAATATGTTAAGAAAGAGCACTCCTGAACACTCTCGCGTTCGGGTGATGAAGATGGAAATGTTGATAGTGCTCCGTCTACTGGCGAGGTGAAACAACACACTACGAGTGTCCATGTTCGGTCGTTTTCAGGTGGTACAGTGAAAGTTATAGTGAATTTCATTGGACATCTTGAAAATGAGAACTTTTACATGATTTTCACACTCCGAGTGTCCATGGTGGGTCGGTTTCAGGTGTTACTTGGAGTGTTACAGTAAATGTTATCGGACAATGTCCGAAAAGGCATGTTGAAAAACAGTAATTAAATTAATCTTATTGTTTTCCTAATTATCAGATTAGAAGGGAAGGTATCGATATTTTCCATCAAAGTCAGTTGATAACTGTAATCAAATTCTTTGACACTCTACTGGTCATATGTGAATATGAACCGACTGCAATTAACAACGTAAGGAAAATGAGTCCCCTATCATCTATTGTCGAAGTATGCACAACAACGCGATTCGTATTGTATCCCAACGTTGTACAATTAGCGGGACGATTTCAGTAAGAAATGCATCCTCTTCTACATTGGGTGATAAGAATCTGATCAAAGATCCATTTTGTTCACCGAAGAAGAATGTTGATAGGGCGCTTGGGGAAATGTACGGTTTAACTTCAGTCGTTGAGAATTGACGAGCTTTCTTGTTTGGTTGATCGAAAAAGCTGACCAGTTTTGATGTGCGGTCGAAAGAAGATACCTCGAAAGGGCCGAGATTTTCTCCATTTTTATAGGAGTGTCCTTTTTCGTGCCATGAAAATTCATGGTTACCAGGGTCCAGGGTCGTAAGTAGTGTCGGTAGCTTTTGGGATGTTGTGGAGAAGTGCACGTGATATTCTCATCTTATACATGTGAACTTTCATCTCGTTCTTTGTGATCGTTGCTATACTTTCTCTCTTGTCGCAAGTCATGCGTCTTCCGTTCTTGTCAGGCATCACTGTTCTAGGGAATTCTCCGTAGAGGAGTGCTGAAGGTACGAGGCCGTCGGGTCCGATAGTGCCATTGATGGTTTTGACAATCAGTGAGGGAACCGAGTGAAAGTCAGTATGCGGAAAGTCCAAGAGTATTTTACGAACGGTATTTCGAATTGGTTCATGATACCGTTCGCATATACCAAGGCCGTTATGGTCTTCGATTCCAGTCTTCTCTACGGTGATACCATCCAGTGATACTAGGCGTATAAAAGATTCGCCTAGGTTGGAACCCTCGTCGACAATCATACAGCTTGGTAAGCTCGTATAAATAGACGTCCAGCATTTAATATTCAACTTCCAAGTAACTTTCGTGCGCATTGTTTTCAGTAGTTGCAGCGCTAAATCGTGTTCATTCATCGACTATGTACAAAATCATATGCTTAGCATTTTTAATGACAATATAAAAGATGTCGATAAATATCCTCTCGTTGAATCGGGCGGAGTCGAAACCGAAAGAGGTCCGAAAGCACAATGGTGCTGAGCTCACACGTTGGAAGGGATCACTGTAGTACCCCACCGAGTAGATCGGGTGCCGGGGGTACGAGGGTGAAAGGGGGCGGCAGAGCTGAGAAACAAACCCAACACGGCGGCGGACTGTAGACGTCTCCGTGGAGGCGAGGGCGGGGATTTGGACGACCGTGTGCTTCAAACGTCCAGTGGCGCCGCTCTGAGGGAGGCGCACACTTGGGGGAGCACTGGCGAGTCGTCCTGATCCCAGCCCGTATCGCGGCTGATGGGGTTCTTGCTCGGGGGGAGTGGTCGAAAAGAGTTGCCGTGCAAGATTCTGGGGGTCTAGTCGATCGCCAGGGCAAAGATGCCCGTCCAAGTCGGCGCCGGTTGGTGTCGGCGAGGACGGTATTTATTATCTAAAACTGGGAGCTACACGTGGATAGCCGGAGTGCGGGTGGACACGTGTAAGATGCCAAAAGAACGGAGAAGGGGAAAGGGTAGAAGGAAGACCACAGAAAGTGGTATAAACGGAGAGTTGCCCCCCAGAATTAGTGTGGGTTCGCCTCAGTACCCGCCACTGGGCAAGGTACTACATAAAACTCCTCCCCTAATGTGCGGTTATAACGAGACAAACTCTTGACGAGGTCAACTGCCGTCGAGGGAGTCGTCGGTATCGCTGCGTGTGAATCTCGATTATCACCCCCGTTTGAAGTATTTTTTTTGTCTTTTTTTTTCTTGTCTTCGTGTTGTTTTTCTTTTGTTTGCGGAGCGAGTCCACCGATGTTGACGGGAGAAGAAACCGCTGGAGCGGGGTCAAGTAACGACCCGTATGCCCAGGCGTGCGCGGATGCGCGCGGGGATGTGCGTGCCCAAGGAGTGGTGGGGGACGCCGAAGAAGCCATTGGTGAAATTGAGTCTGGGGTGAACGCGGCCGGCGTGCGCGTGCCGGGGGTTGGTCGGGATGAGCCCATAGGTGTCACCGCTATACTCCCCGCTGCGACGGTTGGGGAGGAACGTCCCATTGTCAAGCCGTGCCCGGAGTGGATGAGGTTCCGTGTGAAACTGCCGGATGTTCTCGCCACCTACCATGGGCTTCGGCCATCATTGAGGTGTTTCAACAACAAACCGTTGATCTCAACGAATGAGTTGTTGGAACGCCTCACCGCGGTCATTAACCGCTGTGGAAATCTGGAAACTAGTCGACAAGAAGGGCGGGGTACTGGTGTGGTGGTGGCTGACCTGAATGTGGAAAGCCGTGCGGAACGCCGGATCCACGATTTGCTGGTGTTGGTAGAGAGACTACAGGCACAAAATGTGAGCCTACAAGCGGAAGTTGTGTCCGGGA
>JAULBU010057526.1:0-12002 GCA_032358235.1 Odonthalia washingtoniensis | reverse complement strand
TCATATAAATACTGCTGGACGGTAATTTCAGGAACAGTATCGGACATTAAAAAATGGCTGGACGTTCATGTAAGTAACAGTACTGTTCATGTGACAAGAGCTTGACGGTATCAATATTTGCATAAAAATAAAAAATAAATCCAAATAGAACTGTCAAAATATGTGTATCATCATTTTACTTCTACTAGAGGTATATTATACCATATGCGGTGAGAATCCTTCACGTCTGCTATATATATTATATATACCACCATTTGACATGTCCTTAGCGTGAAGTACATTGCTACCAGAACTCTGTAACTGAAAAGTAAAAATATCCATACATTTGTGAATGGAAGCAACCCGAAAGACGCCTTCATTCATTCGTAATATTTGAAGTCCAAATGTTTTTTGAAGTTGATAATTTCCACTTTTGAGACGCTGCACACTTCCCATTCTGTACACTAACAGGTATATTTCACCTCGTGTAAACAACGTAATTGCCACAAAAACATAAAATAAACTGAATTAGATACAATTTGTAGATACCTTCAGAAATGTGAAATATTCTACTGTTGACATAATTTAATTGCATTACCCTAACCTATACTGTTATGTTGATAAATGGAACTGGAAGGACCATATTGTTCTGAAATTCTTTGATTTACTGCTATATGAGAACGGAACTACTGCCGGTGCGTTTCCACTACTGTCGTTGTAAGTTCCGTTTATAACAGTGCCACACGATCGGAGAAATGGTCTAGCCAACGTGGGTCCATAATAACATTGATTGATTTCAAATGAGTTGATATATTCGGTAAAACGGATCGGTGTACTGAACCCCGTGGCTTTCCATGTACCAGTTCCTTGAAGATATTACTGCAACTGCCACGATCTTTGAAAAGCTCTCAAATATCTTCTCTAATTTCATCAAGTTCAAATGCAGACGTATCTAACAACAGTCTTCTTAAACCGAGTTCTACAGAATCCATTTCAGTTCCAGTGCCATTCTCTCAGTACTTGTAAGGCACGTACAGTCTTGAAGACCAGTCCCGTCCGATTGCAAGTTCTAACGCTATAATATGGGGACCACGAGACTAGTTTTTGAGCCTATATTTGAATAATCTATGAACTAATTCAAGAACCAATTCTGATGTAATTAATGCACGAACGAAGAACGGTATTGTTTGTGTACATAGTCCCAATAAGCGATGTGCTTTCGGTTCATCTAGAATGAACCATTTTTAGTTTGTAATGGGATCGTATTTAGAAGTGTAATTGTTACATGATTCAATGTAATCCACAGATAAACTTGACAGCTCAGAGTGATAATTCAAAAACTGGAGATCAGTAACGAACCCTACATTCTCGACAGTATCTGCATGTATAGTAGGCCACCAATACACCATTGAAACAACCCGCTGTATGTAATTTGGAAGAAAAAAATTTCTGTTTTCTTATCATCTGGAATATATTTTCGTTTGAATATTTCGGCGGAAATTGTAGAACACCGAACAGAGAAGACATTGATAAACCGCTAAGACAATTATAGTTCCCATAATTTTATCAACAAGTAACAAAGTCTATAATTGGCAAGCAATGATCCCGAAGATACTTACAAATTTGGACATCTATCAATATTTCGTCCTGTCATTGCAAATTTTACCAAAAAACATCTCCATAAAATTCTTAATCACACCAGGAAGTAGATTATCAGGTACTGCGGATGCAATGATGCTAGAATCAAATAGGAGAGGCTCTTCAATAATGTTGTCCTTGTCCATGGATTTATGCAATTGAAACTTTAAAGAAACGTTCTCTGTGAACGTTTTTATAGAATTCACCGTGTTTCTAAATCTAATTCAAAGTTGTGTGTCGATATAGTGGGCCAAAACCGAAATACTTACCCCATTAGCTTTTCGGTCAATTATCAAAAAAGATAAACGTCTGCTATTCACATTTGTAGTGTACATACGTTTAGAACTTGGTCCCCCCGCACATTTTGCATATCGAACTGAACAGAAAACACCTTCCTTGCCACCGCAAAGGTCTCCTGAATCTGTTACGGCAGGGTGGTCACCAGTAAAGTTCACTGGATCCAAAAAGAGAGTCTCACGTTTCGGTATAGATCTATGTATTTATTTCCAAAAGTCGCACCATCTAAAACATCATCAGTTATCAATCTAAGTACCTCGTTAATGTGAAGTCCATCAGCAGTTCACGTAATAATTCTAGTGTCCACAGAAGATTTGCAGTATTTCTGTGATAATCGAAGCTGTAGAATCTAACATTCACCTACCTTTCGTGCGTCCTGAAAAGACTTCTTCTGTTTGAATCCATCTGAGTATAGAGAAAAACTGTACACATAATAAGGAGTATTGTGAGATAGATTACCCTCATTCGTCCCGTCTGTAATCATTCAAATGGCACAGAGTATTTTTTTACGAGGGATGAGATAGTTGTTATTGAAAAAAAACTTTTTTCCATTGTCAAGAGATTTTCATAGTCATTTAAATCTGATAGTTGTATCATAACTAGCCTATCTGTAGGAATTTCTGTTTTCTGGCCAATAAATGATCCAATTAGCCCACAAATAATGTATTCATGACCAAACAAGGGATGAATTAGGACAAAAACATCCCCTGGTATGAGATTCAAGAACGTCTGTTTTTGGGAACCAAATGCCAGATTCAAATGGTGAAGTTTTTGGGTGGATGTAGCATTGACTAGGTCATGTGAATTTCAGGGCCCCGGCCATGTTACATACATAAGACTACACTGTTTGAATGGTTACGGATGGTAACTACACAGGAATACTGCATCATTTGAAGATAAAATGAATGCGTACTGCTGTATGTGACGAATATATGTTTCATATATAGAAATAATATGATATGATATGGGATTCAAATATAGAATATGTGAAATATTCATTGCAATACATGCATACCAATTACAGTATACGTGATATATTTATTTTTAAAATTGAAAGTATCACAATATGTGATGGTGAAAATATTACAATAATAATGAAGGGAACAATATGTACAAAATGGAATAAATGTAAATCTTATGAAGACTGGTAACTTGAAGGAAAATAATGTACAAAGAGAAAGATGGGAACCACGAAAACCACTGCCAAATGCATATAAATCAGTATAATTGAAATTTCTATGGTTAATCCGTTCCATACCTGTGGAGCAAAGAACCATGGTCATATAATGACAAAGTAAATCAAATGAACAAATTAAATTAATATAAAAATTACTGAAATGTATATAAATTGAATAGTAATAGGGAATGTGAGTACTTCATTGTGAACAAAAATATATATATAAATCTGCTCAGAACCGGTGTAGTCAAATATCAGAAGTTACCTGTAAACAGAATTCGGAAGAGGCAAGTAATCAAAAGAAATTATAGGAAAGAACTGTTAATAAATATGAATGTAATAATATTAAAATGTTGGTATGATTGAAAAGTAGATGTATATAAATACCGCGGCGAGAAGTATGGATGAAGCCATTAGTTGAGATCCGAAGTGACCTGGATATGTTATTGTAATAGAAGATGATAGAACGTTCATTGCGCGGCGCAGGTTGTTGAATATACACTCAAAGTTGAAGGGTAACTTACCATTGAATGGTTGAAATCCGGTGGAAACATTTGTTGATAGAAAGAAGGGGAGAATGTGAAAACGATAGTAATTGTGGTAACTTTACTATAAATTGTCAATAATTGTTAAATTAGGTAGCCGAAAAAGACACAGCACGGATATAGTGTTGCACTAATCTTGAAAATGTACTGAGCTGTGTTCTGTTGAAAATTGGTAGATGAAATTTTATAAATAACATTTCCAACATGGTGCTGGAAAATAACTGTGAGAAGACACTGTACAGAAAATTGTGTAGGAATTACGATTTCAAAATTAAAAATGATTGAATTAAGAGCAGGGGAAATTATTGTATCACGTGTAGACTATCAGAAATCTTGCGCGTGCCGATACTCGCATAAAATACAACAAATTCAATCTGGCAAAAACTTACTGTGAATGATGGTACTACGCATGACATACGTAACATGAAAATTTCACGATGTATGAAACGGGCTCTGAATTATATGAAATAAGTCTAAATATATCTGACACAAAAAGCAATTGCATAAGGTTATCAGTTTGTCCATGTTGCAGAAAATATTAATATATTGCCATATAACCTGTCCTAACATTTCTTTAACTGGAAACAAGAAAATCGTAAGGAAACACCTCGTACTCTGATGGATATTAGGGATGAGAAGAGTATGGGAGGACGGCAGTCAGAAGGTAGTGACGAAAAAGGTGCTGATTTTGCATCTTTATCTACTGAATACATGTACAGATGATCATATGGTATCGAAATCAATGATATCGTACCACTATCCTGTTTCTAAAATATGTTCCACGGAACTTGTGTCTGTGCCATGTCTTGTGTAGTCAACCTCATCAGATGTAGTCCATCGAAGGATATGCAGTTCAAAACTTTTTCGACATTGTCGAGAGGCTGAGTAAATTACACGTATTGTACGAAAGCCAAATTCTTCCTGTTCATAGTACGGTACTATTTTGTATGGAATAGGAGGAGGAACTTTTCTATATAGGAAAAGGGACTATTTTTGTCACCACTCTTCAGATGGACGAAGGTATTCTTTTTATTCTTGCTCGGACCGAACTGTGTTGTTGCAAATATGCGTTTCCTTTTACCGAGATGTGGATGAAGAGATCTGTAATTTATAATATTTCCAAAACTGGCATACTGCTCCAACGTTTGAAGATGTACGTCAAGTATGTACCTTCATTTAATAAATGTGAGAGAAATTTCGGAGTTTGTAAGAGGCAGACCGCGGTTTCATGAAGACGTCTGAACTATATCCGTGAAGGCTTTCGGACTGGTATGTGCTAAGGTTCTCAATATTGGAATAACGATTTGCGTTGTGGATTCGTTACACAGTACCATACTTTGTCTTGTGACAACAACCTGTTGTAACGAAACAGAAATAACATCCTGCACCAAATATGGTGAGAGATGTGTTTTATCTTTAACTGTATTAGTAGTCCCTGTCGAATGTGGTACAGAAATCTGGATGGAACGTTGTTTTAGGAAGGCAACATGTGTTGACCTTTGACGTATAGTTGAAATTGTTGGTCCCATATTTTTCACCGTTTCATCCATTCTTGTTGCCATCCTTTTGGGAGTAGAACGTTATGAATGTTTGAATAATGTATTGAATTTCTCATAAGCGGATGCATCAATAATATTTAGAATTCGAAGCCTAGAGGGGTATTGTACCATTTGGTCTAGTAAATAGAACTTCACTGTGTGGATTACTGTATCGCAATGTTTCTGAAACGTTTCTATGCATTTCAATTTGATAATAGCAATTATTTCACTGAAGTCAGCTATAGATTCCTGTGATCATTCGAGGTAATTATTGTCGTATAGCAAATCTTGCATTAATGTTGTGTAATTTGTGCAAATTTTTGTCAAAGGAGAATCATCCTGGTAACCAATGACTCTATCTATATATCCTGCCAAGAAAGGAAAAACAATATTCAAATATTTATAATCTTTTCCCTCCAACATTTTTCGAATTGAATTACTTATGAAAAACCGTTCAGCTGTTCGGATTTCTCCCTTGTTGAGAAGTCAACATGGAAACCGGGTGCACGGAACTGATTTTCTATTTCAACAAGAAGTGAATTACATGCTCGTAACAACGTCACGCGCTGTGTCCGAAATTGCTTCCAGTTCTTCCGTTTGTGTATTAATTTCATTGTTACGAATGGACTTGACAGATATGTCATGAAACATATTTTGATTTCTTTCGAAGTACCTAGTTGAAGGTTATGCAATATTTCAGGCGTAACTATTGAGAAAACATGTGGAAGAAGTAGGTGCGGATGCCTCTCCTCCAGCTTCTCCAGAAATGGAACCCATGGTACAACATAAATATCCTGCAGAATTTGTTTTCCTTCCCTTTGTGAAAAGTCTTCTCTGCTGTTGAAAACGTTGTTGTTTATTTCAACAAAGTAATAACGGCATCCTTTTTGGTTCGTGCATAGTGAACGGTTCTGGGAGGTGATAATGCAGTCATTGGACCTGTCTTGAAATCGGTTGAAGTTCCTAATCATCTAACGCATAGACGTGTGGTGGTAAAGTTATGTAGAACTCCAAACATGTCTTTGATTTATGGTATGTCAGAGCACTATGACACTATGAAAGGGAAATAATTCCATTTCATCTTGTTGTTTGTACATACCGTAAAACCTTCCACTGAATTTTCAATTAACTGCGTAAGAACAGTTGTCATTGAGTCATGCAACGAAACCATTTCATCTCCTTGACCCCGCACTGACGAGGTCAGTGGGACGTGATCGTCAATCTCAATAATGCTATCACTTTATGTGTCAGTATTTCCGCAGTAGTCCTCTATGACTTTCTCTCGCTGTGGTCTTTGTAAGCCAACAGAAAGAAATCCAACAAAAATATAACCATGGTATATCTATTAAAAGACGTCTCAAATGTACAGACATATTCAAAAATGTGACATGTATGGGACAACCAACTAATGATTGCGAGTTCAAAGTTGTTGCTGTTTTATCTGTATATATATGTAATATTCCAACGAAGGACTTCGACGACGTATCTCTACTTTGATTCCACTCAATTGAAGACTGGTCATTTGTCATTACATGTTTTCTTATGGACATGTACAAATATGCAAAGAGTTTGGAGTGCAGAGCATGTGGAATATAATCACGGTCAAACTCGTGGTAAAAAGGTCTAAAGTTCACATATGTGGCACTAGTGACATTAATTTGTCTACGTAACACATCAATGACGTTCTTTTTGTAAAGGTAAGCTTTTCTATTGCCCTCTGATGCAGTGCTGTATGGTGCGCCACTTTTTGAAAACCTTCATCAATGAAACTCGAATCCACTGTTCTGTCCACAATTGACATGGATTTCTTCTAATCAGTTCTGTGGTTACGAACAGCATCTGCACTAAAGTATCTGATGGAAGCATTCGGATTACCTTGAGTACAGCGTCATTTACAAGTTCTTCTAATAAGGGTACCAAATGATTGCCTGTAACTTTTACATCAGTGACCAGTTCCAAAATTTTCAAATGGACGTTGATCATTAGGAACCGAACAGTCGGGCTAAAGTCTGTACACTCTTTCTACGTGAGGTTCTTCGTGATGGGCATCGGATCTGTCTGTTTGCTGCTGATAACCGTTTCAATTTGTTGCATGTCACATAGTGTGCAATATCTTCTTATTGTATTTGCATGAAGTGGCATGTCGTTTGTAATCAGTCCAAACGTCTTTTGAGCATGTGCAAGTCGCTTCATGGCAGAAGAATATTTTCGTTACCATTATTGTGGAATGTCGGATCCAGAGCGATAGCATCCGATGTCACATTCTTTAAATAATTAGAATATTGATAGGGTAATTTTTTAATAGGGACCAACTTATTCACGAATATTTCTTACTTTTTACTGCCAGTACGAGTAGTTGATTCTGGCTCTGTAAGTAGTGAAAAGAAATACAATCATGTTTCAATTAAAAATATGTAAAAAGTTTCCTCCATATGGATGCCGAAGAAGTGCAGAAAATAAAATAATTGTTTTTCTGTTGTAAAAAATCAAGTATTTTGTTTTCTTCAAATTTTCAGCCTCCATATGGAAGAAACATTTCCACACAAAACTTAATAATTGATTTTTTCAACAAAATATCAATTATTTAATTTTCTGCAAAATTTGGTGCTCTATATGGAGGAAATATTTATACTTATTTTCAGTTGTCGGTACTGTGTAAGTAAGATAACATCAAGTACTAAGAAAATACATGAAATTGAAAAAATGACAGGAACATATACACATTTAAGTAGAACCGTAACTGAGAACAAAAGAACATATTAATTTAGCATATATCTAGAAATAAACTTAGACATGCAAGGGAAACAAAGATAGATTCAATCAAGGAGCAAGTGTAAACCTAACGGTGTCTCTTCAACATATGCCATTCCCCAATCATTCATGTTTTCTGGTTCATATTCACCTCCATTATCACATTCATCCAGTTCTCCGTCGCTATGATCACGACGCGAAGGACTACTTGAACTTTTTGATGTGTGAACAGATAGCATTTGAGCGTTTCAGCAAAAACTTCGTCCATATGCGTATGAAATGTTATCTTTCAAATTGCTACTTTCCGGTATGATATACATATGATATCTCAGCGCTTCTGATACATTCCATGATGCCCCAGAATGCTGAACGAAACCATCTCCAATGAAAAATGATAGTGTGGGGATTTGAATTTCATGCATTTCCAAAGAACTTGAAATTATGTCCATATATTACTGAATGAAATGCACATAATGATAGAATCCAGAAGCTATCCAAAAAGATACATCTTCATTCGCAGTTTTAATTGTGAAGTAACCGATGGAACCACTTTTCCTGGCTTCGAAGTCATTGTGGCTATATTTTCGTGGACAATCCTTACCAGTGATCAGAAGGCGGACCAGACAGTTTGGAATTTTTGTCGGCCATCTACAATTTTTATCTAAATTGAACAATGAGCACAACAGTCCAATCCATCAGTCCAGTACAGCACGGCGTTTAGCTATCCATGCATAGTCACGATGACCTTCCATTTGATTTCGAGTATAGTTCAAGTCAGTACAAGAGGTTCTTATACTGAAGTAAAGTCCAATTCCATTGTTTCTGCCATGGTCGTCATTTCCAGAATCAGCAGTGTTAATAATAGGACTACAATTATCCCCATTACTTTCATATTTCAGGACCTCCACCTGGAAACCATATTTGAATTTCGGAAAAAAGTTCACCAATTGTATATGAAGGAAATTCATGATTTTCTTCAAACGCCTCTGTGTACAATTTTCTCGAAGCGTCATACATTTGTAAAGGATAACACACACTCTCCAGAATGCAGTTCTCATCACTATACAATTGCTGTTTCTTCCTGTAGAAGTAAGCAAGTCCACAGCTTTGTTCAACATCCCTTCTTGCATGTATGCAACGGTGGAAATACTAGACAAACCGAAGTCTGCGATTTTCACATGTAATGGAGTTTGTATATATATATATATAGCATATATAGTATATATTATATTATATATGCATACTAAAAGATTAAATTACTACGGTACAATATATTATAACCAAAAATAACAAAACGAACTTTTTTTTCTTGTGCTAGATTTCTTTGTTTGTTTGGAAAAACCTAAAATATATATATTTGTTTGTTTGTTTTCAAAAAAACAAGCAAACAAATTTAGCACAAGTGTATAATAAAATCAAAAAACTTTACCAAGTATGTTTGATATAACAGATTAGTTTCAGTAATGTGTTACATGATGCGATGAAGAATATTGTGACGTTGGATGTTCAACAGAATGGGTGGCTGCTAATTTATGACTTGCTATTTTAAGATCGAAACTGGCAGCTTGCAAAGCTGCAATATTTTCATGGGCATTATGGAATCCCATATCTCTTAGTTGTCTCATCATTCTTTCCACCGTAGATTCTTCAGGTTGGAATGGTAAACGAGAACCACGTCTATAAATTCCTTTCTAATAATCTACTTTATCATCATTATCATTATCATCATCATCTTCTTCTTCTTCTTCGGATAAAATTGATCCATCATCTGTATATTTACTCACGTCATCAACATCAACATGACTGCAATTGGCTACAACACTATTTTCGACATCAGCTGTTAATTCACTACTAACGTCATCATTATCATCATCATCTATCTAAGAGTCTTCACTTAAACATTCATCACCTCTACTATCACGCATACTTCTATGAACGATATGATAATGATGATCATCATCATGATTGATAAAACTAGTTCTGAGTTCAATGTCTTCAGGAGTAGGACGTACAGTTTGCCAAATTAAAAAAATACTTGCAGCCAATACTGCGAATAAGGGAACAAAAACTAAACCAGTGAATACAAGAAGGACACATTCTCCAGCATCTTTAGGTATGTCAAGATGTAAAGCTCTATCAGCAAGTCTTTCATGTTGACCGACAAATACCATACCTCCTACCATATAAGTCATGATTAATCCAGAACAAGTCCATATGAAACCAACTACAGCTAATTCTTTTTGTAATCGTGTCACAGATACAAACCTCTGGGTACTAAATTGCGTGTTGCAGAAGATGAAGTGATTGTTTTATTTGAACGTCTTGAATTGGTGATGATGTTGCTGAGGCCATTTTTTTCCATTTTCGGTTTTGGTTCAAAACATCTCTATCTTACTTTTCCTAGACAGTGACGTTTGATTGGACAACTTTCATGACACTATTCACAGTACTTTATGTGTCCATTACAGAACAGAACAACAAAATCGTACTTTCGCAAAAATGTACTTTCTTTTCCCTGACAGTGAGGTTTGATTGGACAAATATCATGATACTATTCACTGTACTGCAAGTTTTTATTTCAGGACAGAAAAAGAAAACCGTACTTTCGTGAAAACATCTTCAAAAATCGAAGCTAGAGATCTCCTCTTGACTGAATAGGAAACAAACGTAGTACTTTCTTTTTGTGATAATGGACAGTGCAAGACAAATTCAACTAAGAAAGCTAACCGGTGCCACCACCCCCGGTGAGCTTCGGCATCCTTCAGTCCTCTTGGAACTGCATATGGTGTACCTAAACCTCCACTGCCAATGATGATGATGTCCCTTCAGAATAGAATGAATAATTTAAAAAAAATGTTTACATTACTTCTAATTGAAATTAGTAGTTGTCTCGTTTTCTCTGTCGTCATCTCTAAGCCGTTGGTCGAGAACGGTAAATTATTCTTTTGTACAATACATAGATGACACGGAAATTGGGTACTAATATTCCGTTTCACAATGAACAAATCCTCAGCCTCGGAAACGTCTGCTATATACGAAGAGAGTAGTAGATGACAGCAAAGTTTCTTTCCATCAATAGTTTTCATCGCCACTCCCTTCAAAGATAAATTATATAATTGTTGAAAACCGCTTCAATACTTTCGTGAAGAGCTTGAAGCATAGCCACGCGTCCTTCCTTTTTCATAATATTTCTTGTGATGTCTATAGCAGTAGAAGCAATCCCATCATTTTCATCTGTATTATTGACTTCAAATGAAGCCAGAAGAAATGCCACAACTGTATTTCCTGATGTAATGTGCTTCTTCCTCCATTCCTCGTTAAATTGTTGTAACGTTAAGTGCATATGATAAAATTTCAAAGCAGATGCATTTAATGATGTTTGAGATTTATCACTACACACTTGTAAAAGGCCAATGAACTTTTGCTCTCCATCTCTAGATTCCTTCCTCCATGATATTCCTCTATCCGTGCATTTCTGAATGTACAGTTTGGTTCTGGGAATGGCCTCAACTGCTATATCCGAATTCATCTGGTGGGTTCGAACTGACATATTTCGTGATGGCTCTGAAATTAGTCCCTCTTTAGGAGTCATTTATATCTGAGATCGTAAAACTTTTACATGATCTCCGGAATACAACTTCTATTGCACTTCTCTTTCAGACAGCAGTGTTTCCAGCTTGAATCTATCATTATCAAGTTTTATGAATGCTAGCTTTTCCCGATATTGACTAATACTCTCCATATCCTGAAACGTTACACAAATTCTCCGATACTACATATGTTGTCTCTTATTACATTCAGTGCCTCATTACATTGCTTATCCCCGGTGCCCCTCCCTAATATAAAAACATTCGAGAAAGAGCATCAAATGATGGAGAAGAGGCATCATGTGCTCCTTGTTGAAAATATGATGGATCATCTCAAAGAGTTTCAGGGATTATCTCATCTCTTAATGTATCGTAGTTGCCCCTGGCTCCAGTAAAGTATTCAGGGTCAGGGGGGTCAGAGAACATTTCGTTGGTTTCTCGGTCTATGACAAGCCTGGATCCAATGCCATCCATAGTTCGTGGAAAAGTT
>JAULBU010057515.1:0-12002 GCA_032358235.1 Odonthalia washingtoniensis | reverse complement strand
CCCCACACGTCCTTGCGTAAGACGCTTAGGAACTTCAACAGATTTCAAGACAGGTCCAATACCTGCATTATCGCCTCCCAGAACCGTTGACTATGTCCGAAGCAGAAGGGGTGCCATTACCACTTTGTTGAAATCAGCAAATACATCGTCGTCAACAGCAGAGAAGAATTGTTCACGAAGGGAAGCACAACAAATTTTGCAGGACATTTCTGTCGCAATATGGGTACCATTTCTGGAGAAGCTGGTGAGGCGATATCCGCACTTACTCCTTCCAGGTGTGTTCTCAATGTTTACGTATGAGTCATTGCATAACCTTCATCTCGGTACTTCTAAAGCAATCAAAACTTGTTTCATGTCAAGTCCATTCTTAAATATGAAAAGCATGGATAAACCGAAGAATGGGAAACAATTTAGGACATAGCGCGTGGAGTTGTTACGGGCTTGTAATTCAATCCTCGCTGCAATAGAAAACCAGTTCGGTGCACCCAGGTTTCATGTTGAATTTTCAACAAGGGAGAAATCCCAAAAGCTGAACGGTTTCTTTCTGAGTAATTCAATTAAAGGAATGTTGGAGGGAAAAGATTATAAATGTTTGGATATGGTTTTTTCTTTCATGGCAGGATATATTGATAGAGTCACTGGTTACCAGGATGATTCTCCTTCGACAAATATTTGCACAAATTACACAACATTAATGCAAGATTTTCTGTACGACAATAATTCCCTCGGATGGTCACAGGAATCGATAGCTGACATCGGGGATAGAATTACTATTCTCAAATTACAATTCATAGAAACATTTCAGAAACATTGTGATACTGAAATACACACGTTAAAATTCCATTTACTAGACCACGTGGTTGAAGACCCCTCTAATTTTGGTCTAAATATTATTGATGCATCACCTTATGATCACTTCAATAAATTCTTCAAACAGTCACATCTGTCTACTTCCAAAAGGATGGCAACAAGAATTGATGAACCAGGAAAGAATATGGGACCAAAAATTTCAACTATACGTCGAAGTTCAACACATGCTGCGTTTCTAAAACAACGTTCCATCTAAATTTCTATGCCTCATTTGACATGGAAGACTAATACGGTTAAAGGTAAAACACCGTTATCACCATATTTGGTACGGGACGGTATTTCTGTTTCTTTACAACTTGTTATTTCCAGAAGACAAAGAACGGGAATATGTAACATATCCACAACACAAATTCTGACGCCAATATTGAAAAACTTGTCACGTACTAGTCTTACAGTCTTCACAGATCTCGTTCAGACGTACTTCCGAAACCACGATCTGTTGCTTACAAACTCCGGGATTTACATCACATTTGTCAAGTAAGGGTATATATTTGGCGGACATCTTCCAACGTTGTAACAGTATGACATTTCTAGAAATGTTGTAAATTACAAGCCTCCTCCTCCACATTGCCGTAAAAGGCAACGCGTATTTGTAACAACACAGTTCTGTCCGAGCAAGAAGAAAAGGAATAGATTAGTCAACATAAAGTGTGGTGACGGAAGTAGTTCCGTTTACTATATAGCAAAGGTCCGCCTTCTATTCCATACGAAACAATACCGTACTATGGACAGAAAGAATTTTGCTTTCGTACAATACATGGAATTCATTAGGCCTCTGGACAATATAGATAAAGTTCTGAACTGCATATTCCCTCCATGGCCTACATCTGATGAGGTTGACTACACAATATATGGACAGACACAACTTCCGTGGAACATATTTTAGAAACAGGATGGTCGTACGATATCATTGATTTCAATACCATATGTTCATTTGTACATGTATTGCGGTCAAATTTTGGAATTGATTCGTTCACTGAACATTTACCATGGCCGAAGAAACGGTTCTACATTAAACGTTTTTACAGGAAAAGGGATTCGTTCAGATCTCTACCTACTGATACTGACGAGGATGGCGAAGATATTTCCCCAACGTAACATGGTCCTATACATTATTTTGTTCCACATTACATGTTCTGTAATTCCAAATCTCCGTCCCTATTTCCATTTACTTCATTCCCTCCTCCATCTTCAAACAAAGCACTTTGTGCTGGTCTTTCGTTGTACGGCTTTCCGAGTTTATCAATACTTTTCCAGTCAGAAGCAAATTCTGCGATATAGCGGTCATGAAAAATTCCACACGGCATTTCGATGTGCTGTCGAAACCAGGTCGATTGTACAGATATAAAATGTTTCTTCGGAATTTTTGTCGTAACAATTATTGTGAAGTCACGTTCCATTTCTTTGAACATACGTTCTTCCTCTCACTCTAAACCTTCCGGTACGTCCAACTCTTCAGGGACCAATTCTTCTAAAAACCTTCTTACTTTCCCAATTAACTGTTCCGTCGCCAATTTTACATACTTCGACAACATTTGGTTGAATTATTTCTGACGACCTCCCTCACGATATTCCTCCACAATAAGCAGTTTGACACGGCTACAAATACACGCATCTACGTGAGGAATACTCATTACAGTCCCTTCCACAATGCCCCCTTCTTCTTCATTTGTGATATTTCCAATGAAATCATGCAATACCGCATGACCGATCTTGTTTCTAAACATATTCAACATATATTCATCGTCATCATGTCATTCAACGTAACGTTCAACAGAACTGTCGCATTCCCGTAATTGAATATCTGAAAGACCCGCAGTACGCCACCATGACATGTCCAACACACCATTTCTATTGTAGTTCATAATTTTTTCTTCGTGACAGAAATTTCCGCCTCCCTTCGTCACGTTGTAACGGATTCCTTCAACTTGAATCGGGATAGTAGAGACCCATAGCCAATTGTTTCAAAGAATCTGTCTTTAGCAGCTCCTTTCTTTCCACTACAAAAATGAGATAACAACTGTCTCAAACCCCCCTCTAAAGTACCAACTTTCGATAGCTCTTCAACAACTTCATCCCTCCTTTCTTCCGTCCGATATATGTTTACGCTTTCACCGCATGAAAGTTCAGCTTCAAGTAATGAAAATGTAATATCTTTTTCGGTGTTGATGGAGGAGACATATATGTTCTTTCCACTTTCATTGGTGTTGGTACAATCATTGAACCGTCCCACCGTCTTATGCCATTCTCCATTACAATTCCTGCGCTTCTCGTCCAGTTTCTCGTATTTCGTCATGATATGGGTCCAATTCACAGGTTTCCTTGATTTCCCACGTTTGCATTCTCAGGTCTACTGTCATTCCAATTCCCAAATATTTCGTTGGAACTTTCCTTATCATCCTCTCCACATACTTTCTTTCCATTATTCTTGTTGTTATCTCCCATCTTTTCAAGAAGTTCTTGATTCATAACTTTTAAACTCTGCACCATTCCTTTTACATCAACATTCTAACAATCAAGTTTCATCACTTCTGATTGCAGGGCCTTGATTGAAACCTCTTTACTCAACACCTTCCGTACTTTCTCATTGGCCGAAACCTTGTACTAATTCATCGACACAGAAAGTCTTGTGTTCTCTGCAGTTAGTTTTCGAACATCTTCTTCCAGCCGACGGAAATCGTCCACATTCACTTCTTCTTGTACTGAAGAAAATGTGTCCGATGCAGCACCCTAACCGGCAGCATTTCTACCATTTTCGCCAGTATTTACAATCACATCACTATCCGTTCTGGAATCCATATCATCTGTGTCGCGATTGTTAACTTCATCAATACAACTCAAAGATGAATATTCGTTTGTACCTGTTCCGCTCATTCTACCATTACATCCTCTTCTGTTTCCACGAACTCTACGAATCTTTTTTCTACCTCGTTCTCAACCAACACCGCGCCTTTCCACAATCATTTTAGAACTAGGCCCAACGATTTCATCTACCGCATCGTCACTTCTGCAACTACCCGCTCTCGCCACTTTAGATGGGGGTTCCGAATTTCCCACTGTTGACCCCAACAATCTTTCCGAACGTTTCATGGCACCACTGCGATTCACCATGACTGATTTCAGAACAATAAATAAATCGCAATAACTTGAAGATTAACTTTTATTCCTGCTACAATATTATATTCAACTTTCGATAATAGAACAAGTTCCGGCATATATTTAAACTACATGTAACGGCTATGACAGTAGATGTGTAGACTTTGCAGTAAAAACTGCACTACACTATGGCTCTGGTAGCTGAATGCAATTTCCACACCATGTGGACTTCTTTTTTTTGCAATGACCATATGGAGTGGAAATTTCATGATTGCTGTACCTTATTTCCTTTCATTCCAAATACAGCCCGTCTAACACAGGCTGTACATGATACAGATAGGACGTGAATATTTACTAAAAGTAAGACTTCATAAATAGCTGCGTCTAATAACTTCAACTACTTCCCATGTTACCGCCCACTTAGCTCACCGTACCGTGTTTATGTAAATGGTAACTGACCTGAGGCATAATCAGAATGTGCTCACTAGCATGGCGGAAACGACTTTACACCCATATGTTTGCATCATCTGTAACACTATGGTAATGATGTGAGCCACAAGTAGTCTAGTTCTAAAGCTGTCCCTTTTTCATTAAAAATCATAGTATAACATTTTGCAGATATGCTACTATTTCCGAAACTGAACGCTCTCAACAAAACATGAAGTAAAAATTGTAATTTCAGAAACAGTAACTAGCAAATTGACCGTACTAGTGATCATTTCACAAAGTATTTGAACGTAATTGACTTTATGAAACATGTTACTTCTTTAATATAGGGATACACTAACAAATAAAAACGAGACATGGAGAGCATAAAAATGATTTGAACATTTGTTCAATTTCAACATCACCTCTTTCATACATTTAATTCAACCGTTTAATTCCTTTCCCAAAAATTCCTCACAATTTCAGCCGTAATCTCTTTACAGTATTCAACTGACGGTACTTGCTTTGAGAATAATCTCGCATCAAAGTCAGCGTCGCACATGATGTTAATAACTTCTTCCACCTCCTTCCATCCAACAAAAGATTCTATGATACCTAAAGATACATCCACGGACTTGTTTAGCACACCAGCTTTGCTCTTGTCCAGTTAACGTCCCATTTCCGTCAACAACGATACGGATTTAGCTATAGTTCCACTAATTCCAGCCTTCTTTCCACATCCATACTGTTGTCCACCGGAACCGTTCATAATAATACGAGATGATTCTGTTGAATTTACTGTTGAATTATCCGGTTTAAAGCTACAGCTGCATTCTGTGACGGCAATAGTTGGGTAAATAGGTGCATATTTTTTTCTACATTAAACATTTTCACACGACACAATAATTACATAAACGAATGAAATATATTTCGTACATTGCTTATATATTTCAGAGCAAATATCATACATCATGATGTATCCATCTTTTGCATGTCATGCAATTGTATCCCCATTCCTAGTTTTTAAGGCCACATACTTGTGGTGTCTTCTGAAATATTTCGAGGACACCCCGCCATTTCGTTCAGAGCAAACACGTGACAGAATTCTTACGTCCACATTTAATTTTTTATATCCCTTTATTTTTTAATTGCTTTATTTTCGGATTGTGTTATTTTTTTTATTATTTTCTGTCGTATGTTTACTTGATTTTATATTAAAAAATAATATTGGAAGTTTTAATGGTAATAGTGTTTTTTCGATTCCTCAACATTTTTCAGATCTGCCGTTACCATAATTCAGTGCGAGAAATGACCATTGTGTGCCTTTCTTAGTTTTTAAATTTCAACTAATCAGCCATTTATGTGCCGTTTTCATACATTTCCATTACCTACTTTCCCCCCATCAACGCACATTTCCATCCACCAGTCACATCTATAACTGATCAACTTGCAACGATGATCCCAATCTCCTGTTTATGAAAGAAAATTTTAATGACACATTGGTGTAATTTTTCAAACAATGAATGTTGGCCCTGACTATTTCTTCCATTTATTCTTCCCTGTCCGTAAGTAAATCGCTATGCCTCATACATTAAAACATACATTATCTGTATGCGATAGTTAGTGCCCTATACAATTTATCTTCAAATTGTGTGGATTTTTTCTTCAGTTACCATCCGTAACCATGCAAACACTGTAGTGTTCTGCATGTAACCTACACAGGCTCCCAAAATTTGCATGGCCTAGTAGATGTCATATCCACCCCAAAACTAAGCCTCTTGAATGTAGGCATTCAGTTCTGGAAACACAGACGTGACAATCTCACCTCAAATGATAAGATTTGCCACTAGATCTCGACGTGCTTCCTGATAAATGATATTTCTCAAGCATATATCATCAGAATTAGAGGGTACGGTAATATCGAAAGTTCAGGTAGCTAAAATATCATCTTTGAGCTGTTTTGCTGCTACGGTCGACGTTTCAGCCGTCATGACCTTCTTTCGGCGATAGTTAATGCAACTTTGAATAGCTATTATTATAAAAGTCTTTCCGGTTACATCTGGTGCATCAAGGAATAGTATACCGGTACCATATATGGATGTTTGTTTCTGTTGTTAAGATCTTAAGCTCTTTTGAATATCCTCCATATATTCTTCTGATACTGCCTCCATACTGTCAACTGAAATACCCATATAAACTTACCCGAATACTTCGTTGAACTCAGAGCTCTTTCCTTCATTGAAATAAATGGTTGCATGTTGGAGCTCTACATTACTGGTGAGCCATGTTCTATATAGGTATTTTCTTCTTCATCCAACATTAGGAGATTTATATCAGGATTCGGTGGGCCGTTACCCCTCAAGACTTTTTCCATCCATTCCCTCAACATATTTCAATAGCTCCTCCGTAAGAACTTATGACTCAACATTCCCATCATTTTGAAGAAGGGTAACATTTTCCCTCCTCCTGCGCTGCCAAATATCTCTCTTAAACTGGGTTTAATTTTCTGTAAACATCTGAAGTAGATGTGATGTATTACAATGCACTAATGATTTGCAAGACTTCTGGAAGGAGAACGAAATTTGAACTGAATTTATCTCTATCTTCCACCCCAAATCGTTTGTGAAAGGCCTCGTGAAATATCTGTCTCTCTAAATGTGTTGTACTCCTGCCCTTCCACAGTTTAAATATCCTTAAAATATAAATATATAGCACCTGTAACATAAAATAGAAGCACATAACATGTTTCACCTTCACGTGGACTCGCTGGGAGCTGTGGGCAAGTCCGAATTAGGGAAAAAATCTCAATTATTTAATTTGATAGAAGCAAATAAACAATGAACTTCCTGAACTAACATAAAATTTTCCCTTATGGTAATAACATTTCTAATAATCACATTAACAGTAATAATTACAATTATGATAACGATAATTGTCACTGCTAATGTTATTAATTTAATATTTTTGAAGAAAACAAAGAAAATTACTTGAATTAAATACGAGTACATGCAAGCAATCGAAAATGCAGAATCTGTGAATCATCACTGTACCCCCTTACATCATATCGAACTAATTTTCGTCCCTGATTACACCGTAATGTTCTACATCATACTTAAGGTCTACGAAGACGACACGAGCATCGTGATCTTTCCAACCTAGGTTCCATGTCTTCTCAATATATGTTTGAACGGCAGTTGGTAGCGGAATACGTGCGATAGAACATACGTCATCGGACATGTTGTTACATTTTGCCTTAACCGTAGCCTCAAATCCCAAAATTCTTGGATGTTATACTTCTATATGATCACTTTCAGTAACCAAGAGCCTCTTTTTGTGCAAGATCGTCAGATAAATAAGCGGTTTGGCCAATCTAACTTAAATTCGAGAAGTATTCCTCCTGGTAGAACACAAAGACTAAACTGTCCTGGACGAATACCAGAAAGTAATACCATAGCGACGGATACTCTGCGAGTTGTTGTAGATGGTTCAACCCACTCGGACAAAAAATAGACAGGGTCAAATGTTGGCTGATAATTCATAGAAAACGGCCCACTTGGATCATCGTCACCATCATTATTAGCAACAAAATAATCATGAGTACTAGCATGTCATGACCTAGTTACAACATAATCGGTACATCTGCGTTTAAGATCCGGCTCATGGTCATCGCTTGATGAATCTAAATTACGTCATAGCATATATAAGTAAAAAAATATATGTTAGAAAATTATAAACGCTTGAATAAAATAAAATTAATAAAATATCTAAAAATGAAACTCACCTCAGTATTCTTCTTTTAATTTATTAAACTTCGGACGGAAGTTGTCTAGCTTGTACTCTTGAAATAAAGGGTTTGAATCATAGACTTCTTTGGCCTTTGAATTTTGATTAATCTTCTTTTCCATGAAAAAATCACTTAGTTTTTCGACGGCGGGTGATCCTACAGATAGCAAAGTCAAACTGGACTGCATAAGTGAGAAAGATGGGGAAGTTGGGAGAAGTTCGTACCAGTAGTTATCCAAATGCGTTCGCATTTAAAAAAATTCATATCAACGGTACTGATGCCAATTACCAAATTAAAAACTAAAAACTAAACAGATTTTCTTATGTTAGACACCGTGTTTACCACTCACAAAAATAATTAATTACTGTAATCAAATAACAAACAAGTATGCGTACAAAAAATGAACAGATTTTTAAATGAAACAGTTAAAAATTACAAGTGATTTGAAACAACTTTAGAAGATCTCTGGAAGAGATTTGATACCAATTTTAACCTTGGTATCGAATCTCTACCGATTTTTGAAAACAAATCCACTGAATTCTTCAAATTAGCTCAAGTAATTATCGATTCCATACCAAATCAGAGTAAAGCATTATGTGCTCTAAACAATTACCTACTTATTTACGGTTTAACTTGAGTAAAAATAGCTAAATTCGGCTCGTCAAAACCCGTTTGTTCTTGGGAAATTCGAATTTTTTCCAGATTCGGTGACCGAATTTCCCTATTAAACAGCTAAAGATTTGACTTCAGTTAAAATTAATCAACATATTGTTGAATAGACTTATCAAATTCTGTACTGTTTTTGCAAATCTTTTCACACCTTTTTACAAATTCGGTGAGGTAAAATTACAAATTCGAATAATTCGAACTTGAATTCGAATTCGAATTCAAATTTAAATTGGTTATTTTTTTAAATTGAACTGTAGACCGAAAAAAATTAAAGGTAATCATTTTAAATTTACGTCACTCCTTAGATTTACTCTTTTACAAAAAACTAGAACTAAATTTTTGTTTCTGTTGATCTTTTTCAAAACACTTCCATATCCAACAAATATCAAGATGTTACAAAACTTTGATCAGTTTATGCATATTGCCAACAAGTACCTGAAGTTGGGAGCTTCTTCTTCTATTCAAAAAAGGCGCTTTCGTTCAAACTTTGGCATTAGCACGCGTATTGTTTCAAAGGCGTGGAAGTTGATCTCCAACTCCCTTCCAAAAGGAGCAGAGCCAAAACATTTGCTTTGGAGCCTCTTTTTTCAAACAACTACTGCACTGAAACAGTTAACGCAAATGTATTTGATTGTGACGAGAAAACATTCCGGAAATGGTACTGGATTATTGTCACCAAACTAGCTGAAATAAAATACGTATGTTAATCCAGACATTTTAATTTATCAATTTCATTTTATTCAAATAATTACTAACATTTTAGCTTTTTCTAAATTCTTAATCAATTTATGAAGCATGACGTTTATTTTTTTATTCAGATCAAGTGGAGCAAAAGGCTCAACGAGAATTTAAATTTGCTATTAAAAGTGCACGTGTTCGTAGACGGCACTGACTGTAAGATTCGAGAGCCAACTAAGTTTGATACAAAATGGTTTTCTCATAAGTTTAGAGTTCCCGGCTTGCGCTACGAATTAGGTTTATATATTCTCACTGGATCCATTGTATGAGTTAATGGCCCTTTTGCCTGTGGAAATTATCCAGATATTAAAATATTTAATAAAGATATGTTAAAATATTTACAAGAAGATGAATACGTAGTTGCTGACAACGGATATCCTCACAACCGCTGTATTATTCCCAATGACGTTGAGGATCATTTTTTCGAGATACTTGCTCGCATTCGAGCAAGACACGAGACCGTAAATAACGGCTCAAATAGTTTGATGTGTTAAAATTTGAGTTCAGACACAATCTCGAACAACGTATGATTTGTTTTCATGTTGTGTCCCAACTCACTGGGGGCTGCGGTATTATTCGAACTTCGACGGTGGTTGGTCAAAAGGAGTCTGTTGAAAAAATGTAGCCAATAGAAACAATGCACAGTGCAGGCCACTTCAGTGCTACTGTAGACGAAATTTATTAAGAAATTTCAAACGAATTTTCGTCATGCTGTAAACTGTAATGGTCCTCGTAAGACTTAAGGTCAACATGCACGACCTTGGTGGAACTGTCTCTCCACCCCAGATTAAACTTAGCACCCAAGTGTGTTTCCACTGTATACGGAAAAGGAATCCGTGCTATTGACTCTATTCTGTCAGTAGACCTGTCCCTATATTTTTTCAACGAATTTTCAAAACCAATAAATTTTGGGTGATAGGGCTCCATATGATCAGCTCCATCACTGAGTAGCCACTTACGATGAAGCATCTTTAAATAGTAAAGAGAATCTGGCCAACGGACGGAAAGTACCAGTTCCCTACTTCCTTCACTTACATAGACCGAAAAATTCCCCACCCCAACTACTGACGATAGAACCATAGACACTATAAGGCGACGATGTGTAGTCCCGGGCTCACTCCACGAAGCAACTAGGTGCAACGACATAAAGGACATGACATCACTTTTTCTGTGACATCAATATCCGAGTCAGAATCTGTAGACTGCCCCGCATCTCCGAATTCCAGTTTCTGTTTTTTAGAAGCGGATCTTCCTGACAACTGCGGTACTGGTTCATCATTAGAAGCACCTTCTTCTAAAATAACTGTTAGAAAAATATTAAAAAAAGACCAAAGTAAAAGAAAATAATAAGAAAAACATACCACAAGACCCATTGAAGTACTCTTTCTTCAATTTGTTGAATTTCGTACGAAAATCATCCAGCTTGAGGTCTCTGAATATCTCGTCTTTGTCTTGTGCCTCCTGCGCTCGCGTCTTTTGGCTGAAATTTCCTTTCAGGAACTTTTTTCGAATCAAGATGACTGCTTTCGAAGATTTTGTAAGTTTTCCAGTCATCGCACTTAAACTGGTGAGCGATAGTCTGTGTAAAGAATAAAGAATTATCTTTCCTATATATGGTGCTTCTATATCACTTCGAATCTATAACGAGTGATTTGAATGCATAAAAGTAATACATTTTGTATTGCTTCTTGAATAATTCTTTTGAATACGCTTTTAAACGAATATAATCATTGCCGTGATTAAAAAAAAGTTAACTTTTCATTTATTTATAATAAAATTTTCAGTCGTTACATTATTTGGTATCGTCAAAGACAATTCTGAGAAAAGTCCACTTTGTACACGTTACGGTACCGTTTGACACTGTTATACTCGCCAAACAGCGGTTTCGAAAGTTTCGAAAGTTTCGAATATTTTAAACGTCCGTTTTGTAGTTCGCCCAGTTTTACTCGAATTCTCTACTGACTGTGATTTTCCCTCAGCTAACAGGTCTATTGTTAATAGGTGCATAGAGATTCGGGACAAATTCTAAAATATAAACATTAATTGCCCTGAAATTCGATAAAGTTTGATCGCGAAAGTTCGCGAAACCGGCCGAAAGTTCGTTAAGTTGATGCTGAATTCGCAGGCGCTTGCCTTTTTTTTAAAATTTTTTTCATATGCATCTCGTAACGAACGGTATTTTACTGGAAATTAGCTATTTTTCCTAAAATTAAATAATTTTTCGACAGAAAACTCGCCAGTACAACATTCTTATTTGAGCAAAGATTCGAACTTGAAGTTTGCAGGGTTCGGGGCTGGAAAAGGAGCCGTTCGAATTTTTTAATACCACTCCTTGAGAAAATGAACAGATTCTGTACATTTTCTACACTCATTACTTGTTTATAAATGTAGTGTATTCTTTGATTGCTACATACCTTTT
>JAULBU010057504.1:0-12004 GCA_032358235.1 Odonthalia washingtoniensis | reverse complement strand
AAGATGGTTGGACTTCTGCAATGAGCCCACGAAGCTCTAATGAACCTTGCGAAGCATGTTTGTTCGTTACGTATTCAGCTTTGAAAGTAGTAAGGGCTACAGTGCTTTGTTAGCGTGAGTTCAGTGGATGTGCGTGCCATAGGATCTGAAAATTGCAGCTGAGGTGGAGCGACGCTTGGCTTATTCTACGTAATCCGAGTCAGTAAAACATGTTATAAGACTGCTCCTCAATGCTTTGAATGTGATGCCGTAATGTTTGATGACGTGGAGGTATCTTGCGATGTGTTTAAGGAGATAGAGGTGAGTCTTGGAGGGTTTTTGATGAACAGATCCAATCTGGCACTAGCGAAGGATATGTAGAATTGAGTATCATCAGTTAGTAGAAGTTCATTACTAGAGACAGTTTCAATTTTTCTATATCTGTAAGGGATTGCGACGAGCCTAGAAAACATTCTAGACATTTCCTAGGTATCAATTCGTCATGTCTAGGCTCTATGTTGCGGGATAAGGAATTACTAGGGACGAATACATTTTTCCTAGAAATTCTAGTGTCAAAACAAATACCTAGCAATCCGATACAAGGGACCCATATATGTTGAATACCTAGCCAAATTACTATATAACGACTAGGGTCACCCTAGCATATTTCAAGTTTTTATAGGGCCCGTTTACAGCAATCTTCGTATTACAACTTCAATAGTCATGCGTGAGTCACGATGAAATTTTCTAAGTTGTGATCCAAAAATTGTGTCTAATTTTCTGAAATGTGTAAAAAACAGAGACTTAAAAAGCTTGCCTGTTTTGAAAAAATGTGTTTCGGAAAACGAAACTTGTAAAGAAAATTCGTAATAAAAGTATGTATTCCTGATGCGAGGTCCGAAAGAAGGTGAAATTTTTTTTATATAGCCTCATTCACAATCCCTTCCAAGTCGGCACCAGTGTAGCCCAAAGTCCCTTTTGCTATTCCCATTAATGTGTCCGTGATATAGCTTCCCTTAATGTTCCCACTAAATATGTCGTATAAGCTTCAACAATACAGTCGGTTGAAACCACTACAGTTGGTGTTTCAAAGCACTGCATGTGTTGGTTTAAACCGATTTTATCGTCTGTTTGAAGACACAAATGCTGTTGTATGAAGCCGACATGATCGACGTTTTCATATCAAAATCGAAAATGTATATTGTTAATAATATGATATGATATACACGCTATATCATATTATTATTTTCATTAATATTTTATTTATTATCATTACAGAATAAGGGCCGAGTACAACATCATCATTGAATTTCGCACAAGCCACGATGATGAACAAAACACATCGATACAGCATATAGTAGGAGATTCCAAATGTTGATGTTGATGATGATTTAGACGTAGTTGTAGATGATGATTCTGACGTAGATGTAGATGTTGATTTTAATGATGATGGTGATGTTTATTTTGATGATGTTGATGATGTTGATGATGATTTAGATGTAGAAGTACCAGTTGTTGGATCAGCCCATGCACATTCATTACTTCTATCACTATCTATGGTTGCATGTTGCACCGGCGTGGATCTGTCTAATTTGAAACAGTCAATGAATCCAATTTGTTAGATAGCAGTGGATAAAACAATTTTCCTAGGCGATGGTGATGAAACGTGTGCATCTTTCAATGAAGTTGTTGTAATCGTATTTGGAACATGAAGATGAGATGTGACCGAATTTACAATCTTGACCAATGTCAATACCAAATACTTCTCCATTCTTTTCCATAATAAGAGTGAAAAAATTTCTAACTACGCTACCAGAGTAATAAGAATCCCAAATACAACCCCATACTTGACCAGGTAGATCGGCATTCACAGGATTAAGACGATCTATATTACCATTATACCAACCAAATGTTTTATTTGAATCAACTTTCTGATTAAGTCAGGATAATATACTAGTACTTACATAAGGTTTTCTTTTTCGATTTATTGGGTCGAATGTGATACTCAATACCGTTCTTGGTGAGGGAAGACAATTAGGTAATTCATACATATCATCAAAGAGAATTTCGTAGTGACACATGTTCGAAATGGCATATGATATGGGATTATAAGTAATGAAAAGAACAAATCCATCTCTTGTACCGACGTATAATCTACCATTTTAGTACATGATAACAGCTGCAGGACATTGTAAATAAGCTATACCTCCATTTAATGTCATTGAAGTTCTCGTGAATTTAGGTGGATCACATATATCACTATGAAAAGTATTTCTTTTATTTAACATATCTATAACCTTTTAAATTTATCTCACTTTTGAAGAAATTCAACACTATTGACTGAAAATAATCGTGAAAGATAGCACAATTATCTATGTTCCTTGTATGGAACAGAGAAAATCGAAGCGATATTCTCGAGGTGTCATTGAATTTTTCATGAATTGACGTGCATCACATATACCACCATATTCAAACAAGAATGATTGATAGAATTTGCAAATATATTTGAAAAAGGTAGAAAGTTAAGAATTCAATTTGATGTTAATGTTGATGTTGATGATGATTTAGATGCAGATGTAGGTGTTGATTCTGATGTAGATGTAGATGATGCTTCTGATTTAGATGTTGATGATTATGATTTAGATATTCATTTTGATGATGATTTTGAAGATGACATCGCATCAATTGATGTAGATGGAGATATTGATGTTGATGTGAATGATGATTTTGATGATGATTTTGATGATGGTGTTGATGTAGTTATTGATGTTGATGTTGATGTTGATGATGATAATATTTAAGTGAATGATCACTCACATACTCCATCATCACCAATTTCTCAAAAACGCAACACCGAAACACATTCTTGTTTTTAAGGGCTCCCTGTTTCCGTTTGATATTGATATTGATGTTTGTTTTGATGCGAATGATGACTTTTATGATGACTTTGATGTAGTTCTTGATGATTATGGTGATGATCTTGACGATAACTTCTAAGTGAATGATGACTTCGATTTTGATGTTGATGTAGATGTAGATTTTCATGTTCATTTTGATGTTCATTTTGATGTGAATGATTATTTTGATGATTATTTTGATGCAGTTCTTCGCATTAAACCTGCTGGTAATTCACCTGATGGGGTTCAATGAGGTCTTGATTTCGATCGTTTACTACTTCCGATTTATGTAGATGGTAGAGGTGGCGGTTGATTAGGTGATGTACCATCATATACAGAATGTCGTGACATTGGTGTTCCACCTGTATTCAATGGTTGTGGTGTTTGTTGTGACGGTGATGGAATAGGTGCAGATCCTACAGATGGAGGTATACCTTTCATCACGTTAGTAATGGCATATGATGAATGCATTCCAGTACTCCTCGACCAGATTTCTGTGCTTTTTGTTGATGCTGTTGTTTTTGATGAGGTGGTGGGATCAGTAAAGGTGATGCAACAGTACGGAGTATGAATGTTCAAGGAACAACAGTCTTATATAGGAGAACTTGAGAGATGCCAAGGTGCATCGATTGATGGGTTTTGCTGCGCTTGCGAAGATGACCCTCAACAGAAAGTATTAGTTGCTCGATCTGGATGAAAAAAATTAAAAAATGTCAACAATAACACATGTGATGATCACTCATTAAACTTAGGTCCCATTGGCTAAATGGTGACACAGGTGTGGACTGCTCCGGAAAACATTTCAAAATTTCAAAAAAAGACACTAAATGGTAAATAAACTCACCGTTTACTGTCTTTATTTTCAAATTTTCAAATTTCCTCTAGTAAAATTTACATTTTAAGTGAAATTTACTGAAAAATTCAAAAATTCAAACACTAAACGTTGAATTTATTTAGTCATTTACCATTTATTGAATTTTGTAACTCCAGCCTTACCATGTAGTGAATTTATTCGTTGAATTACTGTATGAAAATTTGATACGTGTATAACTCTATTCATTGGCCTATAAAAGCAAATTAGATTCATTTTGCGATCAAACTTTACTCCCTTTGTCTTTTCTGCTGGGTGTGGTCTGATAACCCCCCTTATCCATGCCGTCAGAGCCGTAGAATACATGACAGGTGCACCCTGTCAAAAAAGTACTGTAATACCTAACCAGTCCAAAAATTTGAATGTGTTGTCCCTGTCTTGATGTCCTGTCCCTGTCCCATAAATTCTACGGATCCGTTTGTTAGGCCTCTGTTTTTGGTTTCAAAATATGTACACGTGTACAAATGTTTTTCCTGATAGACTCATACCTTTTTCTCCGTATCACCCTACCATAAAACCAATCCCATTCTTTGCACCACACAACCTTCTCATCGCATCTGTGTTCACGTCATGGCGGAGACGATTGACTTCCCAGACACTCAACTTGGTATTATTTTAGCTTTCCTTTTTATCTTTTTAGAAATTTTCACTGTTGGTATTCTTGACGTCGTGCTAGCAAGAGTTGTGTGTCTTGCTTATTATCGAAATATCAACGAAGGAAAGCCTGTCTCGGTGAGAAGTGCAGATATTCCTGGTTGAAGTAATTATCTTCTTGAACGTTCATTACCATGGATTAATGTAGTTCCTATTCCTACAAAATTAGCCTTTTTAGGCGTGGTATGAGCTGCTAATATTAGTATTGGTTCTTGACCGTAAAGAACTGGAAAGTGATTATAATATCGATCAAGCTGATGAAGGTATTTATGATGTTAATGATTCATCAGTTATCTGCACTTCACCTAAAGCAGTAATTCTACCAGATCCTTTAATTACAGTAAGAGGATGTACTCGTGTTAATCCTGCAAATAAATCTTGTCTTACTGTTGTCTCTAGAACAACAAAGAATAGTACTTTTGGTCTTCGTTTTGATGAAAATGACTTTTATAATGGTGGCATTGTACATTTATACCGTGATTATGATACTGAAGGAATTAAATCGAAATTTCCAGAATATTATTATCCAAAACTAATTTGTTTATCAACGCAATTTGGTATTAATTCTAGTAAGGATGCTTTAACTTATACACATTGTTTATTAGTAGCTTTTATATATCAGGTACCGATCAAAAAATGATTGTGGAACGTTGGATTTTGGGACTTGACGAAGAAACCAATGGTGAAAAAACTTTCATCATGGAGTATCCTGGGACTATATTTGAGGAAATGTGTAATATTGGTTGTTTAGACCTATATTTAATACAATTATTGGATTGTATTCAATTGCAAGGGAGGAACATGTTCCTATTGTACTGGTTGTTTTTATGGTTACGTACTTGATTATTCGTTCTGATCAAAGACCAAGATTTAACACATTTAATGGATTGTCTTCAATTTCAAGGAAAGAAAATGTTCCTAGTGGGCGTAGTTACTCAACGGGTGTATCTGCTATTCTCTATTTAAGGTTTACTCAAGATGATAGAGTGCATTTTGGACCCTTGAGAAATTATGAGGAAGGAACTGCATTCCAAGAAGGTTATGATATTTTTTTGACGACTGTTGTGTGATTCAGGTATGTCCCAATTAGCGATAACATAACAATTCTCATTACATTTTGTACATAATAATGTTGGATTGTAAACTTTACTTTTTAAATTTAAATTAAAAATAGTTCATATTTTTATTAATATTTAGGGTATATTTTTGGGTAGAAACTATTCATGACCACAAATAAGGCAAAAAAATTTCAAAACGGGTTCCCATTCATCCTTTTTTGTCGTTGATTTACACGATTATTATAAAGATGCGCGTACAAACATACATTATACGCATGCACATGACATGGGAACATTACAAACAATCTTTGAAGATTTAAAACGTACAGCATCTGTTGAAACATATACAAGTGATGAACATAAACCATCAATATCCTCAAATTGTAATAATCATAATCATAAAGAAGAAATTAATAATCCAATCCAAGATGATGCATGTCATTTCTTATCATCATTTTCAACATTATATGCAAACAAACGTTGTCTTAGATTAATTGAACAATAAGAAGAAAATAATCTTCTTTCAATTCAATTTGATTCGATTTTTAAAATGAGACCTGATATGGAATTAGTTAATGATCACGAATCTATCACTGCGGCTACTCCAATTCAGTATGTAGCTATTATATCAACTCGTGATGTTACTCAAAATCGATATATTTCATCTCTGTCAATTCTTAGTTCAATTTATTCTGATGTTACACATCCATATAATCGAATAATTAATATACTTTTTCTTCGTGGCACCACTCTAAAATTCATGCCTCATTTATCATGTCTACCGAATCAGTCAGTAACCGGCTCAACATAGTAGGATTAACAACAACAAAGACAACAATCATTTTATTTCAAGTCTTTAAATGAAGGACAATTTGACGCTTTTCATCAAATCTACATGTGTTGAACTTTCTGAGACGGAAAAAAATTGTAAACTTTATCAAAACGTGTATGTATTTCAATGTTTGTGCCATGTACCTTATTTGTTGCAGGGGAGATTTTCAAACTCACCATCAACATCACCCTAAAATACGCTCATTTAGGTGATATGCAACGATCAATGACAAAAAGAACATATTGTAGAGGTTCGAAGCGTTAATAAGTGAGATCTGAGAAAGTAGAAGAGGCATATGGGAACCATGCATCAAATGAAATTAATTCTAAAGCTGTAGATACAGGTTGTGATAATGATACAGGTGATGATAATGTGAGTATTGGGAAGAGACTTCGGAAAGCACGGATAAATGAGAAAGAACATAGTAAACTTGAATAAGTAACATTGAAGGGACTGAGTCAGAACAATACTGATGAAAAAATTAATGCCGGAGATGGCGTTGACGTGAATGGAACATTAATGAATAATTAATATGATGAAAGTTTCGAGAGTGAGCTTAACTTGAAACCATTGAATAAGTTGAATGACGAAAGTGGGGATATCAATGAAGATGTAATAGTAGAAATTTAAAAGCAGCATTGCGAAGACGAGAAAGATGAGATCATCCGCTGTACCGAAATGAAACAGTTGATACACCAGTTCAACGGATTCCAAATATATTAGCTATTACACCGCACCGTTATATAAAAATAATAAAGAGAGCTTTAGAACCAATTGGATTTGAAAAAGTACGTGGCAGCAATAGTGAAGAACAAAACATCTGTGAAAGTCACGCAAATGTGATGAGAAAACGAATAAGAATATCAGAACTCTTTGTACCTGTTGCACTATTCAATGAAGGAACAAAAGATGTGATTGGGAGTAGTAGTCGTACTAATACATTGAAGAAAGGAAATTGAAATAATACTGAAACAAGCACGATAAGTGTTGGACATAATTTGGAGAGGGATATGAACGCTGAAAATGGGATTATAAAATTAAAAGAGCTAGGTAGAACTGCATGTGGGCGGGTAAATGAAATGAAGAATAAGCTACAAAAGTTACATAATGCTGATTGTGAATTAAAGAATTTAATTGCTTCCCCAAAAGTAGAATTTGAAGAAGCGAAGTGTGAGTTGGGCAAGTTAAGAAGGGAAGCACGGTCAGTAGAAAGCGTAGTTGAAAAGGATAGGGGACCACATCGAATTGAAAAAGTTAGTAGAACGAGCACTGGACTTCGGAGATATGAGATGAATACTGAGAAAAAGTACAGTTTGTTTGCTGATTCCATGTGTGACAATATACAGCCATGGAGTCTAATTGAAGTAAGTGAGATGGTGACAGATAATTATGGTTTAACCCAAAATTTGGAACAAAGGTGTGATATTGTTAACGGTAATGGATTAGTAGATATGGAAGAGGGAATAGTTTTGTCCCAATATATCCTATGCAAATAGCTCAAAAAGGAATGTTCTATTTACCATCATTCACATCTAATGAATCTGCCTGTACGTACTTATGCGAAAATGAGATGAAAAATCCTAAGCACAAAAATAATTTGTGGTGCTGTAGAGAGGGATATGTGCATAAAGTCAGTTTCTGAGGATAGAGCTACTCTTAACATATTGAAACAGAAGTTAGCAGATTTGATTCAGAATAGGAAACGTACAACAAGAAATAATTTCATGAATCTTCTCTGATACACAATGTCGGTAGGACGGTCAAAAAGCTGGGTATCATCATCTGCGGAGAAAGTTGAATATGAAAAGAAGTGCGAAAAGGGTATAAATAAATTTACCAGGTATTCTAACGATAAAAATAGTATTACAAAAATTCCATAGTGGAGTACTTGCGTGCGGAAAGATATATGTTATTCAGATTTCAATTGAAATACATGCGTAGATTCTATGCAAGATGATGTATTTTTTCAAGACGGGATAAGTAAAACAATATTATACGAATTTCTTGGACATGATCTGTTTAGAAATAATTCACTAAGTGATGGGACAATTTTAATATTAGCTCGATTAGATGCATATGTGAATACATTCTGTAAAATGTTACTTGCGGAGGTTAAGAAACGAACATGACATGAAAAGGTATACTCTGACTCTTTTACAAATATTCTTCCTCGTTGTCTAGAACAAATCGTCAAGACAGTACGGTATGAAGTTGAAATGAATATGTACGAAGAAGTAAACATGGGGAATGGTGGAGGTTTTGACAAGAAAGATCGTTGCCAAAATGATTTTTGGGGAGCAACCATTGTTGTGCAGTTTCCATCTGTATCCCGTTACTATGTTGTCTTGAAAGAAAAACTGGTTTTTGGAGAACATTACGCGTGAAATTGGGTCTGTTGTTGATTGCGTTGTTGGTAGTTTTTTATGTGAAGATTTTCAGTTAGATTTGGATGATATGGAATCAAAACAGTTTAAATTTGATGGTAATAGTATATGCTAGAAGTGGGCTCATCGTGAGTCCAATGGTGATACATTAAATGTGTATAAAAGTTTTATTAAACCTTGTTATCGGTCTCCCATCACTCTTTTCTTTAATAAAAAACCAAGTAACCGTTTTTCAATGTCTTTTAAACGTGTCATTTCAGTAACCATTATGTACGACTGAACATAAGATTCTCTATCCACTTTCTGATTTTTTAAAAAGATTACTTGAATTTTTATTATTTTAAAATATAATAAAAATTCAAATGTTTTTTGTTTTTTCAATGTCATTTACACTTGTCATTTCAGTAATCATTATGTACGACTGAACATACGTGTAGTACTTCCTTTTTTACTCGCGGCGTGCTTTAGTATAGATGAGACATCAAATACTTGCGTAACTTTTTTGCCACTTCGCCAGTGTCTTCGGAAAAGCATGTTGCCTTCCATTCACCGCAGTTTCGGAATGTAGCAAACATTCACTATTACATTGGAATTCGTATGTATTGAATAGAGGAACTACGACCTGAAACTGCGGTGTGCGGAAGGAAAGGCAGTTCAACTAGAAAACAAACAACTGAATTCTCAGTATCGTTAATGTATCATTGGTCAGAATCTCTTCATTGTGTATGATGCCGTAGTTTACGTGATTTGTATACTGCAGTACGTTTAGTCTACTGTATGTTTTCTACCCTTCACGGTTCCTTTCCTTGCAGTACAGTGTAAATTATCTTAAAATGTATCTTCAAGAAATGAAGGAACGTGCAGTAAACCATCATATAAATCATAGGAAACATTAAGAATTTTGCAGTACACCATTACACAGTTTATTCAAAACATGTAGTAACCTGTATGTGTACTGCACAATGGGCCAACATTTTATGTAGAACAGTGCATGATTTGTCAATCACGAATCTCCGGATACAGTAGTTCCGTGAATGATTTCAGTAACTTATATATTCATACGCTGTATTTTTATGGATGTGGACTGAAATGTTATCTGCAAGAAGTTCAGAACGTTCTATGCAAACTTGCCCAAAATCTGCAAATTATGTAGAGACGGGTAGGGTAACTACATAGGAATCTGCGCAAATCGAAGATTTTGTGGATGTAATCTAGGTTCGAAATTGGGAACAGGTGCAATATGGAAGATTTCTAGTACATCGTATATGCTATAAAAAGGAGAAATATTTATTAAATTGTGCATTGATATGCACTGCGTTTATATATATTTTTGCATATAACGATATGGGATACCATTATTTGCCTATTTCTATTTCATTATATGTATGCACATATAATTATATTGAAATATGCATATAATGATATACCATATCGTTACATGCAAAAAAAATATAATCGCACAAAGCTATGATAAAATATGTAGAGAATAGTTTATTAAGGTAAAAAATGAAAAGAAATCGTTATTTCAATCAATCAGAAGAGAAAAGAAAATTGTTCTCTGCGTCAGACTAAAAGCAGTAAGGTAAGTAACAAGATAGAAATTAAAAATGTTACATACCGCATAGGTGATATCCGGATATGACATTATGAACATAATTAATCTGTTCCTGAAATCAATTGAAAGGAAAAGGAAAATATTCCTTCGTTAGTACTACAAATAGTAAAGTAAGAAACAAGAACAAAATTGAAAATTCTGCTTAGCAAAGACATATTACGCATAGCAGGTACGGGTACCATAAATGAAATATTCGGTTGTTATCCAATAAAACGTGAGATCATAACATCATGTCTCGATGTTATGAACCTAAAAATTATGATTGTAAAAAATATAAAAGTGGGAAGTGATTAGTAAATTTGTGATAGTATTCAGTTTTGATAGTGGTTGGAAAAAGATGAAATGAAATAAACATACCTCGCATCGTATGAAACCCCATAATTCATGAAAAGTCGGGAAAAGATGCGGAGATCGAATTCGAAAATGATCGCATGATACTGTTTCGAAAAAAAAGAAAGGAGGGTTAAGAAAGGGAATATGATGATGGTCAAAACAGGGGGAACGTTTCGTCAATGCTCAAAATGAAAATGAAGGAGGAAGCTGAACATACCTGAAACGCATCGTGTGCTGGACATGTTGTACTTCCAGGGTTGAATTGTCAGTTGATTGCATGTGGTTTCAGATGACGTTCGAACAGGAGCAAAATAATGCTAATGTTTGAATCCGATTACAATTCAGGTCTTCTATTGTACAAAAGTGTGAACGGTTCCTTCATTCATGAGGGAAGAGGGGGAAAACCGTTCCGACTCACTAGTGTGAAATCTGCGCCAAAAGTTGCAAATAAAAGGAAAATAAAGCCACTGCAGCAGTGAAAATAAGTGAAAATTAGGACATTACAACACAGAATCGGTGGGAATTTAGGGTTTTATTCTAAAAATGAAACGAAAAGGGAAGGAGAAGATTCACACGTACGAAATCGGAAACTTATTGTTGGTTCTTCATATCATACTTCAATGTGATCATATTACTGTATGATAGCATGAAGAGATAGGGTTAACTGTGTCCGAAAACCTTTGAAATGAATTCTATGTCATCAGCCAATGTGCATTAATTGAAATAATTAGAATAACGATTCGAGTTGCAAATACATAAAAAGAATATTTAGAATCAATTTAATACCCAAATAATATTGCTGCAAATATACAACTAAAATTCAGTAATCACGAAACCCAAATTTTTCGTCGTCCCCAACTGTTCCGAGTCAATTGACTTTTCGTTCTCAATTCCACAATAATTGGGCCTACAACACTCTTCTTATTGGCAGTTCAAGCCCATCTTTTAAGCGACCATTCAATTGTTTTTACTATTAGTCCCCATCGGGGAAAACGGAAAATGAGCATCCAAGATGACGTCGTGTCGAGATCATGCGAAAACGAGAAATCATCATATGATATTGGAATTGAACTGTGTACGAGCTGAGTTATTGGTTCAATCTCTTGCAGTGTGGCTGTGCTTCTTGGAGGGTTTCACCGGTACGAAACCAGTCGAATAAATCATAACGATTTAGAGAGACAAGGACTTTGACTACAAGCTGTTTCTTGGACTGGTATTAAGTATGAAAAGTTGTCATAATATAACATCTAGAATCCTTCAGGACCAGGAACGAAAGTGAACACGATATTCATATGTATGATGGAATTTACAGAGGTAGTATCTATTGGCATGTAATGAATAAATCTTACTATTAATAAGATGATTGCAATTGTTGCTATAG
>JAULBU010057493.1:0-12010 GCA_032358235.1 Odonthalia washingtoniensis | reverse complement strand
CACCGCGGGGCACCGGCGCAAGCCACGTGGCATGATATTACCACAAATAAGGGAAGTAGCCATTTCACGATTCGTTATTTTGAGGTAAATAACGAAGTCGATGTGGGTATTTTATGGGCCAAAATCGCTATAAATGGCAAAAAATCCTCCGTCGTTGCATACTTCTGTTGCATGGTCGATTACATGGCCGACTTTCCAAAATTTGTGTGTATTTTAATAATTTACCGTCGTCTTTTTTTTTCTTCCCTTTTTCTTCCGTACTCTTCCTCGCAAAAAATCATCATGTCTTCTTTCCCCCGGTACGATAGCGATATCCCAACCGCTGTAGTTGAAATCTAATCGCTCGTTGCACCAGTTGCGCTCAATACTACTGACACGTTCGCGCTTGATACTACTGACTAAACGGTAAGTGAAACAATTTTTCCAACTCCCGGCGTAAGCAAAAACCCACCTTCATCCACAACTCCTCCCCCATCGACGCCGACTTCGGCATCACGTGCACGATGATCTCTGGGGAGGAGGTATCGATTTGATGCGGCTGCAGATTTTACTTTACTACGTTGCGTTTTTAGTGCAGGAGCACATGCCGCACGATGGGGTCAGACAGATGCATCATTCGATGTTGTAACGACAATGTTTTTCAAAAAGATGCCTTCATCTTCATTTAACACATCGATTAGACAGACCGAAAAGACGCTGCTCGAACTTCGCTTCATTCGCTTCCTAGCCCGTCCTATCCCATATTCCGTCCTGGTCACCATCTCTGCTTGTGCCGTTTTTTCGCCCGCTTGCTCTCCCCTCCCGCTAACAAAGTAAAATATTATCGTTTCAAAAAAAATTACCCTTGTCTTTTTTTAATTATATTTTTTCCTCACTTTTTTTAACTCACCTCATGCATAACCTCCTCATATTGCGACTTTCCCTCGCAATTTCCATTTTCCATAGCACAACTCTAAAAAATGGCAAAATATTTTCAGTTGTTATTTTTATTACACGTTTCCAAAACTTTGCCACATTTCTATACCCATAAATTACCGACCCTCCGTTTCCCAAAAAGCTCTATTCTTTAGTGCTATTTTTTTGGACAATAGTGGGTTTTGGATAAGTGACATGACTTAAAATTCACATACTGCAGGAGTGCAGAGTATAGACGTGTAGGTTACAATGAATGACTGAATCTTTTTTTTTCTCAAATTTCGTCCTACTCGACGAGTAACTCACGGCCACTTCACTTACTTTTTAAATGGAAAAATTACGAAATTAATTATTTTTATGAGCATTTCATTTCACCCAATAGAAAGGCTCACAATTTTTGTACGTTGCGGTCAAGTTCCTGTTACTTAAAAATAATAAATTCGTCCCCGCAGGACGGCATACTCAAATAGCAACCGATTAACTCCAACTGCTCGCCCTAACCGCAACAAAACTCGCCGCCACATCGACGCCGCCGCCCGCTTCAAAAATATCACTTTCCTCTATTCCTCTACTACACCTTATCACAAGAAATTGGACGCCCCCATACCAACGAACCAACTTTCTAATATCACAATCAAGTGCACTCCTCCCACACCAACCAACCAAATTTATAATATCATAATAAAGTCTGCACGCCTCCCACACCAACCAACCAAATTTATAATATCACAATGAATTGCACTCTTCTCACGCCAACCAACCAACTTTATAATATCACAATCAAGTTCACGCCTCCCACATCAACCAAATTTATATTGTATTATAACAAAGAAGTGGTCTACCCCCACACCAACCAAAGTTATATTATATTATAACAAAGAATTGGTCGTCCCCCACACCAACCAAAGTTATATTATATTATCACAATCAAGTGGACTCCTTCCACACCGACCAAACTTTCCATTATATTATCACAATCAAGTGGTCGTCCCCCACACCAACCAACTTTATATTATACGATACACGAACTCACCCCCTCCCCCTCCTGAAAAAGACAATGGAAAATGAAAGTGAGGAGTTTGTGGAGGTTGCAGTGAAAAACACGGACATGATAAAAGCGGAACAGGTTACAAACATGGAACAGGCTGAAAGGACTGGAAGGGGGTTGCAGAACGGCGCATCAGATTTACAAATGCCTTTGATATTTTATTGATGAAATCAGTCGTAGCTTTAGACGCGCACTTGTCAGAACACGGGGAAACAAAGGCAAGAGTTACTGATGCAGATACCATTTTTATGTCAACTATGAATCCAAGAATATTTGAGGATGTGACTGATCAGACATAAAAGAATCTCAATGACCGTTTTAAGAAGTTAGTTACCAACCATCGCACTGCGGTAGTCAGAAACGCAACAGCCAGCTGAATCATTGAGGTTCGGGATGAGAGGGAAGTTTTACTTGATGATGTGGTTCAGTAAGTCGACTAACACGACGAAAAGCGTCGTGCAGAACGGGATGAAAGGACAGACCTTGATGAACGGTTGAGAATCAGTGGCGAAGAAATACGAGATAACTCTATGAGCATGGGAGCAGGGTCCAGTGTGCACAGGAGGGAAAGCACACCAACACGTAAACGAAACTTCTCGGATGATTCCGATGATAAAGAAGAAGAGAAAATTGGTACGCTTATATCATTTCAACGGGAAAATTCGAAAAAACACATAAAAGTTGAAATAGAACGACTCGAGATCGAAAAGACCAATATGCAAGGGAGTAAATGCAGACTTAAATATATTTGGAACGAGCGAGTCGTTTTTAATGAATTCAGGAAAGGTTCCTGAACTTGGAATCTGATCTGCTGGAAATGTTCCGGGTAAAGATGGGAATGGAAAAAGAGGAAATAATGGCGGAAATTAAAGAACTTAAACAAACAAGTATCACTACTGCATCTATTGTAATAAATCTTCTTTAAATTTGAATTCCTTTTATTATTGAACTTTGTCGAGATATAATTCTAAACTTGGCGGTAGATAATCGAAATATCATTGTACCTGACCTCCGCGTCCCAAGTAAATTTTAAATTTCTACAATAAATCAGACGCTTTAAACATGAACACAATTGGCAATTGTCTTACTTTTAACATGCTTTTGTAATCGTTCGCTGTCCACATTTGTTTCGGTTCTTTATAGGATCAGTCAACAGAAACACGTGCAGCATTTATTCCAATATTTTATGCATATTCCTGTAGTGTTTTTGTAGCACGATCATACCCTACTTTCATTCAGAGATGCAGAACATATTCCGCGTCCCCATAGATTCAATACAGGGTACCACCTATTTGCAGCTTTTTTGAAGTTGTTTGTCGAAAGGTTACTCTCCTTGTAAAGGGTGATATCATGGCGGCGCCCTACCTCAGGACCGTATGAATATGATATCAATCCACCTGGCGTTGTTATAGTCTGATAGATCGAACAGTGGTACCTCTTGTGTTCACTGTAGCATGATCTTTTATTAGATGCTGGCCCTCCCGTTCTTTTCATTGCTATTTTCGTGCAGTCAATGAATCTAATGAAATTAGTCATTTTTGCACCGTTTTCGTGCACAATTTTTGCATAGTCTTCCGCCCTTTCCTTTAATAAATCAGACCTCAGCGTACAAATAAGTTCACCGTACCTGTCGACTAATTGATCCTCCCACAAGATTTCTGAGAGCGCGTAATCCCTTATTCCGAAATGGAGTTCGATATCCCTCCAACTGAATGGCGCAGTAAGGCGACGTCGTACAATGCACGCTGCAGTCAGTTCGTCACAAAAGAGTTGGTCACAAAAGCAGCCCGTTCTTTCCGTCCGGCCTGCGGAGAAGTTAATAATGTGTGACACTTTGTAGACGTCTTGTTTTAGGAACTGGTAGTCAGTCAAACTCTGCTTCTCAGAGAAGATGTTCAAATTTAATGAGATACCTCTCACAATCCTTTTCCTTAATAGCAGTTTCTTCAAGTCTTTTTTTCCTTCTCTTCGCGCGTTTGTGTAGAATGTGTATATGAACTCCACGTCCATTTCAAGCATCAATGCTCGACTTAGACTAGTTAGTGCTCGTTTGAAAAAATGGTTAGGAGGGAATTTGGTTCATCAATTTAATCCGGGACTGTACTATGAATTTTCGCTTAGAGGTTACTAAACACTAGTACTGTACTGTACTGTAAGTAAATTATATGACTTAAAATTCACTTACCGGTGCAATAAGTCAAAATTTTGTAAGTGAATTCACTTATCCAAAACACACTAAACGGTTGTGGAATGAATTTTAATTAAAATATAACAGATGAACAACAACAATGTGTGTGAGATTATAATAATAAAAAATAACAATTTACATTCTAAAAAACGATTTTCTGCTGATTGTTTCGGTAATTAAAATTCTTAAAATCCATTTTTTAATTCAATTTTTTAGTCCAACATTTTCACTTTGTTCTGCAACGTTTTGATAATGTCCAATTTCTGAGACAGATTCACACATAATTTCAGAGCGTATTCTTGAGCGTCTATTTCCCCCTTTTCTATACTATTCAGCATTGCCACGTCAGCTTCCGTCAACCGCATCAACTCTTCGATTTGCATATGATGCAATCGTATAACTTGTTTAACATCCGCGCTCAATTCCTTTGCACTCCCGTCTTCCTCGCTTCTACCATTACTTTTCCCGTTATCTTTACCTTTACCTCCATCAATACTAGTCGTTAAATCATCTGTCGAGCTCACGAATAATAAATCTTCGTCTTCTACACCTACCGCTACCGCTACATCCTCATCTTTTGTACTATTACTCCTTCCCATGTAATATTTCATTGCTGATTCCGCCACGTTACTACACCTGACACCGCCTTTTCTACCACCACCATTACCATTACCACTACCACTACCACTACCGCCACCGCCGGCAACACTCAACTCCCCAGAACTGTTATCTCCATCATTATATTCGTCGTCAATATCAACAACATTCACTTTACCATCTTTTTCTTTTCTTCTATCCAATTCACGTGCTCTTTGCCTCGTTATCGGCGGTGATACTTCTCCCTTATTCCCAATATCTTTTCCTTTTCCTTCTTCTTCATGTACGCTTTTTGTTCCAACAGCTGTTCGCAACGTATTTTTACCTCGTACTGATAACCCACCGTGCTTACTGTGTACCCTTGGAACTATTGAAGCTGATAATGAACCAACGCCATTTCGTGATATAACATTACTAACATTCATATCTACAGGAGCTTTAGAAGCTCTTCTAACAAGTTTACTTTCCTTTAAACCACTAGCATGATGTTGTTGATTTTTACCACTCGCTTCAATAGCAGCAGCCGCAGCCGCAGTCGTCGTCGTAGTCGTTGTAGTCGTTGTAGTAGTTGTTGCAGCCGCAGCAGTCGTATTGACATTACCATAAGGGGATACACCTACATTAGAAAATTCGGAAGGTCTATGAATATTTTTGGTAGTTCGTGTTAATCTTCTAGTAGAAGCTGAAGATCTTACCATACCAAAACCATTCATTCTATCATTACCGACATCATCAATATCACTATGTGAATCACTTCCAGGACGTGTTGTTGTTTCACGTCCGAATCTACTACCTTTTTTAAGTCTTTCATCTCTTGGAGGCATCACATTACTACGTGTTGTATTTGATAAAACATCATCAAAACTATCCAATGAATCACATGCACCGATATGGTTACCATTTGATAATACTTTTCCATATGATCCAGGACCACCGACACGACCATGACCAGCACGATTAGCTAATGAATGTGCAAAAGTTGCAGCTGCTGCCGTACCACTTAAAGTAGTTCTTCTATTATTTACAGCTGGAGTACCACTTTTTTCTTTTTTGATTTCTTTAACACGATCCGAATACCTTAATGTATTTAAAGTATGTTCCACATTTGAAGAAGCCGGTGATATATTTGCAATCATAACAGTACGACAATTTTTACCTAGAAATGAAGCTTTAAGTACTTGTGTTAATTTACTTCCACGAAATGGAGTATGATCTTTTCTTTTATCCATTGCTCTTATACATTCTTTTAACGCTAATAAACTTTTGTTGATTTCAGCACCTTCCATTCTTGTTCGTCTAGATGAACTTGATGTATCACCACCTCTTTCACTACCTGCTAGATCAATAAAACATAATCTACCAATTTCTGAACCTTTTTCTTCATTACTATCACTAATTTTACTAATACCTTTCAATAAACTTTCACGAACAACCGTACTTGCATCTTTTCTTACATTTTTAGATACAGGTTCTCGTAACTCAATTTGAAACACAGCATGAGATCTACTTGAATCATCATTAGCACCTGTTACACCAGTAGATCTTAATGAACTTCCATGTTTAATTAAATCTAAAACATCTTCTTCAATTTCACATAGTTTTTCAGTCAATCCAACAATCTGTACTTCACTATTGCTATCTTCTCTACATTCTAATTTGTTACCTCGGTTTAATAAATCTTGTAATCGCGTACCATAAAGTTCATAAAAACTGATCCATACTTCTGGTGGGTCAGGCGGATCAAACTCTTCAACAATACCGTCTTCCTCTGCTATTCTCCAAGCCTCTCTTTCTAAATCACGAATTCTATCAAACACATCACGCACAGCCAATGTATATAACCCTGGATTTTCATCACCGTCCCCTGCCATTGTAAATGTTTTACCAGCACCTGTTTGTCCATATGCAAAACATGTTCCACGTCCACCTGTAAATAATGTATCAACCAATGGTTTTGCTGTTCCGTCATATACCATTTCATTACCTACATACTCTCCGAATACATTATCAAATGAAAATGAATGTGTCTCGACATATTTAGTTAAATCCACTTTTTCTTTCAATTCATGTACACATAAACTTCCTTCTTCACCGCTGACAGTAACTATATCTCGATCTCTTGTATGTACTTCTTTCCGTGATAACGGTCGTTTTCGAACGCATACTGTGACGGTGGCTGGTGCAGAATAGTTTCTTGGTACCATCAAAGATGAGGACATTGTCATGGCTGTTTTCTTACTAGGTTTCTTCTTAGCGGGTAGATTAGTAAAAGATTTACTATTCGCAATATGTGAGGATGCGGTAGCACTAGTATTGGCACGCCTGTTGGTAGTTCTAGGGGTTGTGAATGAAGAAGAAGTATGTGGAGAGTTGCGAATGGTAGCAACAGAAGATTGTCGGCGTGAAGAAGGGTTATGAAGTGAAGATTGATGACGTAGAGGATGTTGTTTGCGAGATGCAAGAGGTCGGTCAGGAAGTGTGGAAAGAGTTCTAGACGACGCTGATGAACAAGGTAATGTAAGGCCTTGTATAGTGGAAGAAGCTCGTGGATGTTGTTTATGTTTAGTTTTTTTGGTTGCTGTGGTGGTAAATAAGGATGCAGTTGAGGAAGGCGGTGATGAAGATGACGGAGAAGAAGAAGATGAGGGAGAAGACGAAGAAGGATGATGATGTGATGAGTTGGTGGTGTTTTGGCTTCGCTTCAAGTCGGCAATAAGGTCTTTGAGTCGTTTATGGTCTGCTGGTCCATCAACTCCAAGTGCGTCCAAGTCGGAGGATGAAAGTTTCAAGAAAGTTTGTGCCGAAACGAGTGCCGCGTCGAAGCGTGGAGTGAAACGCGAAAGTCCGGCGTATCGGAGCCAAGCGGTTACTTTGGCATCGGCCATTTCAAGAAATTGATAACCCAAACAAGAAATATGTAAAATTCAAATTTCGTAAGAAACATAAAATGGTAATAAAAAAAAGGGACGCGACAACCCAAAAAAATAAAAAAAATACTACTAATTTCGTAATTATTTGTTTGCTACAGCTGCACACCCAGCCGTCCTTGTCGACAAACTTTCAACGTTCTAACCTTCCCATCCCTACACACTGTTGCATTGTTAACATACGCAAACAACACACTATTCTTTTCAATTCGTTGACGAAAATCATTTCTCTTTTTTTTTTGTCCTTCTATGAAGCGCTTTCTTTGTTCCAACCTTTTGTCCACGTTACTCACATTTAAATCTTTGAATTTGAATCCATCCAATCAAATTTTTCCAATATACATTTTTAATGTTTAAAAAACATTCAAATTTTCAAACATTTTCAAAAACATTTTCAATCATTTCAAATTTTCAAATTTTCAAATTTTCAAATTTTCAACAACTCTTTCTTTCCCTCGTCCACGTGTACCTTTTCTATTATTTTCGCCCCGCCCTCATGCATGAACCCCAATGTTTGCGACCTTCTTCTCGATCCATCCGTTCAATCTATAAAGCAGTAGCCCATACTGCTAACAATCAAACAAACATTTCTGCCATCCAAGCAGGCGCCACAATTTGTTATTTTTTTTTAATGAAAAAGTACTTCCCGTACGTTGGAACATCCCTTGCGAAGTAATTTTCTTCTTCCTTCTGTCGTTGTTATGTTTCTGTACGTGCGTCTTTGACAAACATTCATAGATTACTTTGTTCTAACGTCGCATCGCCGCCACTTCCATAAGTGAGAGCATCGACCAATCGATTAAGCCAAAACAATTGTTCTCCCTTCAAAACATCTCTGTCAACTACCAACTCTCTAAATCCTTCGCCCGCTGGTTTAAAAGCAGCGAACACCAAAAGTGCTACAAAATGTCTTGACCAATCCGCCAATTCTCGTATACCCAAAAGTCCGAATGCCAACTTCACAGCAAGTACTGAATTCCTAACAGTCATAAAGCCAAGCGTTTTACAAAGTCCACCAGCTGTGACCACATCTCTTAAGAAACTTAATTGTACATCACGTCCAGCACTTTCCATTGCTTTCATATTACACCAAAGTACATCATTAATTCCATATTCATCTAACAGAGATCCAGCAGTTTTCGCTCCACCTTCAACACTCATTGCTTTATGAAAAAGACCGGTTACTGCTAAGCTCGGTAAATACCATTGAATCATTGATAATTGTTTTCTTTCGACTAAATCCATTGTCAATGATTCATTAACTGCATTTGTTATTCGTGGTAAATGTCTACAACAACAACCGAAACCACCGAAACTTATAGGCGATTGTAATCCTCCTGCATCCCCAACTGGTAAGATTCTATCGAAGCTTACACCAGCGGGTGTTTCACTCTTGTAATAAGAAGGGAAAAATCCAAACAGAACACGTTTCACACATTCTATATTGTCTACATCAACGCCTTGGTATTGACGTATAGAATCAATATAATCTTCCAACGCTGAAGTAAGCGTCTGTCTTTTTTTGTCACATGCACCGTATGAGAACATGTACATTGTTCTCGCTGTACGGTCGCGTCCTACAGGAAATGCTTCCCAGAAATACTGTGCACTTCGATTAGAATTAATAGGTGACTGTGATGCCATAATATCGGGACAAGTTAATTTCCTAGGCCATTTAGAAGAAGAAACACATGAACCAACAGTAATACATACACCATCTGGTTGTCGACCTTGTCTAGATTGTTTTGCAATTGGTGAGAATGAACCCATTGCATCGATTAATAATCTACTAGTTACGTTAATCTCTACATCTTTCTTTACAATATCAGTTTCATTAATCAGACCTATTCCACCTGCACCTAGAGCGCCTGTAACATTTGATGATTGTTTTTTTAAAGTGACACTAACACAATCTGGAGCAATTAGAACTGAAGTTAGTGAATGTAATTGAAGAATGGTACCGCCAGCACTTTCAAAATTACCCTTCGCATATTCAACAAGTAAATCAGGAGCAACTCCTACATTTAACACATCACCTACGAACATTTCCCTCATTTTCCCATCCTTAGATTGAAAAGCAAGCCTTCCTGCTTGCTCACATTCAGTCACTATAATTTCTTCAAGTTGTTCTTTAGTTAATACATTATTCTGAATCAATGATGAAAGTTCTGATCTTGAAATATTCCATTCCTGTTCTCTTCCTTGTAAAGGGCCACGTTCGACGACTGCAACCCTCCATCCACTTCGTTGAAGTGCAGTCGCGTAAATAATGCCCAATGTACCACCAGCGACGATGATGTCATATATGGTAGAAGAAGAAGATGAAAGTAATGGTGTGGATATGGTAGTGACGATATTTGTTGTGTTGGTTGCAGATGTAGATGAAGATTCTTTCAAAGATGTGAATGCAGCTTCGGCGCGGGAGAGCGATTGGATTGGGTTTCCTTGCTCAGCTTTTGATAGAAAGTTAAGGAGACGTGGGGACACTGATATGTTCGGTGGTGTTGTTGGTGATGATAATGGTGGGGCTGATGAAGGCCATGGCGAAGATGCTGGCGACGCAGTTGGAGAAGCAGTACATGTTGTCGTGACTGTTCGGAACTGTCTTTGTTGATGAAATGGACGTGACGAATTTCTCAAACACGGTGGCGATGAAGCAAGGAGGAAGGCTGAGATAAGCGTCATAATTTACGTTACAGGTGGTGAGAATGATGGAATGCAGTCGTTGTCCTCCGACATTGCAGGAGAGACGTTTGTGAATATATATACATCTTGCTTTGTTGGGAGAGGTTAATTTTCGGCGGAGACATTAATTTTCGGCGGAGACATTAATTTTCGCCCCCAATTTAAATTAACTTATTTCTTTATGGCTGCCTCACATCACTGAATGCGCGGTGCTTGCAATTAACGACACTAATCAACCAATGAGCGACTGATATTCAAACTGAAAAAAGTAGATCCCAGATCTTGTACTTATCGATACTGTACTTCTCGCGCGCTGTTCACGAAAAGGAAATTGATTTTCCCGGTTCGAGCGGGAAAATCTAATTTAAAATATTGGACGAAAATGGAGAAAGCAAAACAAATTTTGATGGAGCGTCAACTGATGAAAAGATATCAAGAGTTAGTCAGAATAAAACGCCTAGACAAAAAGGTAATGTTCTTTCGACCCGTTAATGCTAATCCAATAACCAACATCATTTTATCTCTGCTCCTTGTGACAACGAAAGGAGATATCCCAGAAGAAACAACAGTAATGAAATTGGGATGTCAAACAAGGAACAATCTAGATCCACAATGCTATTTACCATTTACATAGTATATTATGGATGTCTTTCACTCCCTACCCTCTATAATAAGACTGTTCGCTGCCTATGGTGTTGTCTATCTGGCCACTAGGTTGGTAGAAAACAGCTACAATGGATTGGATGGCTAGGTTGCTGAATGCCCCAATCTGCGCACCAAACCTCAAAAAATGGGATGGAAACCAAATAATGTTTCCATCTCAACCAAATAAATAACAGACTGCCATTGAAACTAGCACCTGGGTTACTACCGTTTTGTGCAAGAGCCGTTGCCGAAAGCGCAACGATACAGTGGATGCAGCAATGGGAACCTTGAATGCAATTAATTATCCGCTTGTAATGATTTATTTGGTACGATGTGTACCAAGTACTTGGCGGTGGTATATATGAGATGTTTGTAGGAAGTAACTTATATGGCGTAGAAGTTGTGGCAAGTAGTTTGAAAAAGGTGAACAAGGCAAAAAAGAAAGATTACTATTCACGATCTTTTTCAAGGCTGCCCTTAAATTGAAAAAAAAAACTATTATCCCTCTGATTCGTTGTTGGTACGCGAGCACAACTCTACGTTCTACACACTCAACGTCATGCTGAAATGCTGGAGAAGCTGGACGCAAGTCTAGAAGCGTAAATAAGAAACAGGTAGAAGACATCCGTAAGGTGCTACTAAAGAGAAAAGAGTCCCGTCACAAAGGCAGCTTGTTTGCGTTAACATTTGTTTATTCCCTTATTTTTTTGGTGGCTGCGTTTTTGGCCCCGTACTGTCAGCAGACATAGCCAATACTGCCTCTACACGGAGATGCAAGGCCTACAGTTTCCAAAATAACCCCCTTCACCCAGTTTCGGCGCTGTGGTCCAAATGAGTGACCAAAGCCGCTCCTAACTCCATATTTTAATCGACAGATTAATTCAGTAGGCTGGATATGGCCTGGACTACATGAAACGTGAAACAACCATTTCCTCTGCTAAAGACAGAACGCAAATCTCATCTTTGTCATCTGTTCTCTTTATTCCATCCCCAACAGAACGGGCG
>JAULBU010057482.1:0-12010 GCA_032358235.1 Odonthalia washingtoniensis | reverse complement strand
TACTGTAGATTGCTCAAATATACACACTGCATGGAAAAATATAGTGAATTGCCCCATTTTTGTTGCTATGTAGCAAAAACATTGTGTTACTGAGGACATCACCAATACTTTTAATGTGGGTAGCATTAAAAATAGTGCTATTGTATCAATCGAAATGAAGGAGAAAAATGGGGTGGAAAAACCATTCGGAATGTTTTTACATTTTAACTTCCATTTCCATTTCTAACTGAGAAACGTTTCAATCAATCAGGACCAATAATATAAAGTAAATCTGGTAGCTTTTTTCAATGTCTACACTTTAAAAATTGTGCTCAAAATTTACTTTCGCCATGGAGATACGTTTCTGAGGGGAGGAACGGAGGTTCGTTTTTATTCTCGAGTTTGCCGAAGGTGGTAACGAACTTGTAAAAAACGTTATGTTGTGTACAGTAAATATTCACGAATCAGTGCTTGCAAAATATTTACACGACTACAAATAAAATTTAATTGAAATTTAATTTTGTACAAATCCTGTACAATGAGAAGCATTTCCATGAATTAATGTAAATTAGACATTTAACAATCAGTGTTTTCAAAACAGTTACACATGTCAAATTATACCAATAGAGAGTTTTGAATACCAAAATTCGCTGCGATATTAAGTACCACTGCGAATTTCAACAAAATTTATTTCCTTCTTCTCAACATCAACGTCTACATCAACATTAACTGGAAAAGACGTACGATACAAGTTATTTTTATACGGCAGCTCTTTATCGCTGAAGTCGTCTTTCCATCAATCAAATAGAATCAGTTTTAAGTTAGTCTTCATCCAGTAAGTCATCATCATCACCATCATCATCATCGTACTGGCTATCATCGAATGTAACCTTACGGTCGTCTTCATCCTAATTAACGTATAGAACAACGTTATGTCGGTTCTCACTCTTCACATTAGCAGCACCGTCGTACATGAATTCCGAAATTCATCCTCGTCGTCATCAACATCAACATGAAGTTGTCTCTGATACATCCAAGAGAAAAATTCAAAGCACCTCACTCAAACGAAGACGAGGAAGGCATATTCATCATCCTACCCACAATACGTTGTCGTGGAAATGTATCACAGTCAGACACGGCGGACGGACAACAGTGAACGGGGAATGTATAAGGGTGTGTTTTACGAGCTGCACGAGCGTTTTTGATTCGTGTACGATCACATCGGCATTCATTTCAATCCAATACATCCCAAGGATCAGATGCTGTTTTTAACGTATTGGATCCTATAGCTTTGGAAATCGGCGGGTCATCGTGTTCATTTGATGAACGTTTATACCTTGTTTATAGCATGGGTGATGGTTCCACAAGGTCTATGTAAATAATTTTATCAGGAAAGAGTAAGTTGTTAACGATTTCTTATGGAGAGGTGACAAGTATTATCAATCAATGCTGTGAACTGTTTAAAACTTTGTCTCACTCATGGGTTAGAAACTTGTCGAAAGGTCGTACGAAAGGCTACCTGAATATGTGAAGAGGCTGTACTATCAATAACAAGAACTGGAATTTCACAGTTATATGATCATCTAACGGAAATATATGGATTGAGATCTTATCGTCACTACCTTTGCTCTCTACTCACGCAACTATTGAAAAATCTTTCTCCTTTCTCACCAATAATTGAGTGGTTAGATGCTTCGTATAATTAATTTCTTGAAACGAGCAGAACTGTTGATCATTTTAAAATTTCGAAACAAGATAAACCCAACTAGTTTGATGCAGTTAATGCTTATAAAAATCTAGTGAAACAAGTCGAAGGTATGGCTTGTTCCGACTATATTGAAATTATTGAACGTGCTACTGAATTGACTACTCTTGCAGATGTTATTATGCCATTTACAGCTGTTTCCGATAAGCATTTTATTTCATTTTGTGTTGAAGAGGCATTACCATATGTACTTCGTCTCGCTGCGAAGGAAATGAAATTACTGTAACTAGGGAACACTTGGTGGATTCACGAGATGTAGAACGAGTTGCAGAAGGTATCACAGTCATTTTCGTTGTTATTTTGGAATTTATTCAGATATTTACAAGAGCAACTGCAATTGTGAAACATGTTGAGGCAGTTGTTGGTAAAATGAAGATGCGTATCATGCCAGATTTGAATGATTTTATTGGTTTTGTTCCAAAATTTGATAATAAATTACAACGTGGAACAAGATTGACTAAGTTGTTGACTCTAATTCGTTCTGAGATTCCCGGCTATAACATTTTTAATCTTATAGAAGAGTCTTATGGCAGCGGTGGTGGAGGAGGAAAACGTATTACAGTGAATCTGAATATTCAGATTGCCTTTTTTTCGTCGTTGTATTTAATGATGGCTATGTTTCCAAAAGTCTCGATCTCCAGAAACTCTAGAGATCTTTCTTGATTCACAAGAAAAATTCATCCAGTGTGTACAGATAATCTACACTCTTTTAAATTCTTTGATATGGTAATAGAGAATTTGAAAACTCTGGATGAATACAAAACGGAAAGATTATTTCCTTCCATGTTTTCTATCTTGCAGGAATGAGATAGTATCATTTCGAAGGGATTCCAATTACATTGGAATTCCGAGGATCTCTTTCTGTCAAGCTTTTACTCAGATTTCATTAAGCATTTCTATTTACTCTACAGTACGAAAAACCTTATTCTTGAAATTTAGGGAGGTGTTCAAGCAGCGATTGAAAAAGTGGGTGAGCTGTTTCTCGTTTATGAAGGTGAACATCTTTGAGAAAAATTGTTAAGTAACTTGAAGGCTGATTTTTTCAATACGATTGGTGTACATCGAGATGCTCTTCAAGCAGTGATCCCTCAAGAACAAGTGGCCGAGTATTTGAAAAACAACTGGAAACCCAATCTATACAAACTTTCATCCAAGTTATCTGCACAAACAATCCACGGTTTCTTCAGGTCTCAATCTACTTCAAGGATACATTCGGTACAAATATCAGCTATTGTTGTCCAAAATGATGATGAGGCTGACATAGTATGTATTCCAAGAATTCCATCGGTGGACCAGTCCATGTTAAATGCCACTGGAGACATATTTGCATCGTTTCGCGATTTTCTGGAGTCCGGATTTGTTGATGCTGCTGTGCAACCAGATACAGCTCAGGTTAGGACCGCTCCCATTCTTGGAAAATGTTCTAGTGGTACTAGTTCTACGACCAAGCAAAGTAAGGTTCAAAAACCTTTCAAGGTTGTCGCTCGTAAAATTGAAATGATTGTGTCCTTGGTGGAGATTTTGTAACAATATGTTCATTCTGTCCGAGCTGGCCCTGATTTGAAGTTGGACAAAACTACAAATGAATACGATCAAGGTGCATTCCCCGCCCTTTCTCGATTTTCTCAAATCCTCTAGTCTATCCTTTCACTACAGAAGAACTGTGACTCTTTGAAATCCGAAGAGTTAATCATCTCTGTAAACTCACTCATTGTGAGTAAGAAAATCTTGAAAAGCATCAAAGAATCTTTTCTGGAACGTCGGAAAGCTGTGAAAAGAAGTCTTCCATTTTGTCCCAAACGCTCTATCAACGAATTTCAGATTCAAGTGAGGCGTTTCAAAATCTCTCTTGTACTGATATGTTGGAAGTTGTCGTCTCTCTACAGCGATTGAGGGAGGATTTACTTCCATCATGTAAAAAGATCGTGGAAAATCTCATAGACAGGGAACAAATTTTTGAAAGAAGAACTAATACTTCTCTTCGATCGCCATCAGAGTCGATGCAGAGCACTAGATCATTGGTGAGAAGCACAAATTTGAAACCTTATTTTGAAGAACTTGAATCGTTCTACAAAAAGGGTAGCATTTCCTCCATGAAAGGAAAAATGCTTTTGTTAGAAAAGTATGAAGATATGCCGAGGCAGTATCAAACAGGAGTGGCGACCGTTTTTACTCACTTTAAAAAGATCACAGGGAAGTATTACTTAATTGAGACCCATTTGGGCTTGGGAGAATTACTACAAGATATTCCACACCAGTTACAGGCATTGAAAAATAATACTTTTAGCATTAAAAATGTTGCAAAGAATGTGGATTTTGGATCAATGGTGTACATGGATGAACCGAGAGGGATTCTGGGTGAACACAACGTTTCCGAGAAAATTTCGAGCGACTTGGATAAATTCACAAATTACTCCCTACACTCGGGGTAACAATCTTTAAAAATGCGGATATGTCAAATATTGATGCGAGTCTGAAATTAATTCAGGAAGATGTTGTCGGAATTTCCTTACAGACAAGAACCAATATGGAAGCACAGAGAATCACCACCCGACTATCAAAGTATTTTATATAATTGACTCTCCTTCGATCGTTGCATTCAGTGGGGCTTTCCCTACCACTTGAATGAAATGGTCGAAAAATTTATTCGGTGATGCTTATTGGAGAGGGTGTTGCAACTGACCTTTCTGGGTATTTTATGGGATTTAGATATTTTATCCAAAGAGGAATATCTGAAGAATGTGTTCGAGGTTGCTACCAGTCAGTAATTGATTTAGACTTCCTTCTAGACATGGATCGAAAATGGTCAGTATGAAAATTTCAGTTTCTCTGTCAAGCGGATATATATTTGATGCAGGGTATACCCTCAATTATAGATGATCTAGGATACGTGCTGTTCGAGACAATTGTGATGGTTCCGTAGGTGTCATCAGTTGAGAACATGCAGGTGTGATTGTGGACAGTGTTGAATTACATGAACGTATGATGTCGTGAATGATGTTAATTGGTGTATTTTCCGGCTCGTAACATATTTGGAAAATAGTTTCATATGCGGGTAGTTTCTTCTTCCATACTGTAGTCTGTTCTGTTTCCATAAGTTCTATGTAAAAGGTGGTCTTTTTATCCTGTCAATTCTCCATCACTTTTTTCGAAATACTGCTCTTTCCTTTGTCTGTTTCCCGATACGAATAACTGTTAATTTGCTTATTCCAAATGCTCTCCGGGGATATAATGATCCTGTAGTGACGAGATTACGCGGATTGCCATTTGAGGCAATGGATTGGAAGTACACAAATCCTGATTGGTCATCCTCTTGTTCTTGTGCTGATGTGTTTCGTAGAATGAAATTAGAGAAGAGAAGTAAGAAACGTAGCACAAGTACGGAAATGCATGGTTTTTTATCGTTCAATTGCGAACGGTTATTGAATAGAATGGGCTGTGACTGTGCACTTAAAATTGGTAGTTGTAATTTTTCAAAATCGATTGATTGGATAATGGAGACGAACATTTATAAAGATGACTTTACTGGGAAGATTAGTCTGTGGAGGTGAGGTTGAAATGAAATGGGATGTCGTGTGCATTTTTGTACAGGCTTTCCATAACACTAGATGTACTGGAACTTTGATAGGATTTAAAGCTTTGTAACAACTATATTTTACTTTATTTGTTGATTTTGTTTAAGGCAACTCTAGCATAATTTTATATTACTTTTAAACATCTCATGAATGTATTGTTAATGATCATATTTTTAAAAACATGGGTTAGATGTCCTTTTAGATTTCATCTCGCTGCTCGCCTCTGATATGTCTCAGTTGTTAATCTTATTCATGACCCAATTCTATATAGCAATAATTTATGAATACGATATCGTCATACATTTTATACAAATGAAAATTCATTTTGCACAAATAAATTCCTTTCAAAATATCAGTAAAATCTATAGCTATTTTTGGAAATCTATAGCACCAAAAAGAGTGTCATCATTGAGAATTGTGTTGAAACCTTAAATGATAGAACAGTGCTCTGGAACAATAAATTCCTTGCTATATAAATATTCAAAAAGAAAATTAGCACCATCATATTTCTCCGAAGCACTGCTTTTTATTTCTGTAGTCATTCTAAACTAATTGCTATACAGAGATATTTTAATGCTATAATTGTGTTTTACCATGCAGTGCACTGTCATTACCTTCCAATCGATGAACTGTACAGTGTACGTGGGGATTGAACGCAACTGCTCCATTTGAAAAAGGAATTTCATTTTAAAAAATACAGACAGGTGGGAAAAGGGAAAACCAAACTGTTTCAGACGGATGGCGGGACACAAACTCAATTTCAAATATTTACTTCACAAAAAGAATCCAAATTTCATGTCATGTACCACCTGTAATAACAAGTTATTTCATCTCATTCCTTTACATAATTGTCATCCCCGTCACCTGATATTATTACTGAGGCCTTTCTTTACCCAGCAGATTCGGCAGGTAAAAATCGTAACGCAATATAGCTTCTTTCCAATTTCTTAGTACGCGCCTGTTCCTTCGTCAGGGATGTCATGATGTCATTCGTTCTTTTCAATTCAGTCCAAATGGAACCCATCGTATCTTCTGCAACACTACTGTCCCGCTTCTGAGCAACGTTTCGTTTCGCAGCCTTGATACCATATGGTTTTCGCTCATGAAGAACCTCAGATTTTTCACGTCCAATATCGTTAAAATATCTGACCGTACGCGAACCATTTCTACAGCCTATTGATTCTTTAGTACCACCAGGACTGTCAGTAACAACAATATTGCTACGCTAATCACTTCTACTTTCTTCGTTCCCTCCTTTCTTTTCGATTTTGCTGAAAATTTCTTTTCAGTTACATTTAGGCGTGAATTCAAAGTCTAGTTGTTCTACAACAACCCTTCCTTTCCGACTTGTGGGCATTTAGGGACTTTCTCCTTCCTCATTCGGTTTTCATGTTTGCAAATATCACGCACTCGTTCTATTTTCAATCCATCAGTCTCATCCACATCACCAAATGTCTGTATTTCCATAAGCTATTCTGCAGCCTCTACATACTTAAGAGTGACACCTATTCCAATATTGCTGTCATTTTCTCTCCTTCTTCGACTTTGGAAAATTGTATGCCAGCTTCTTCAACAATGTTTCCGTCTGCATGATACCGGTTCGGTTAATTTCGAATAACTGCTTATAATAAGAATTGCAAAGCTAGCAGTCCAGCGGAAAGGTACCCAATTTACAACGGATGGATTATATGGATCTTTCCATGCCATACTTCTCTGTACATCAATTCCAGACCACATGGTTTCGTCTGCCTGCACAAACTGTTCATTCTGATTAACCCACGCATTTACAATTATAAGAGCATCTCTCTGATTCCGTTGCGATCGCCTACGTTTATCTTCTATGTCGTTTACTTCACTCCTTTTCCTGTTCTCCGAAGTACGTGGTCTTCCTGTATATATTTCTCCGTTTTCACTAATGAACTCCATTCCCATATATATTTCAGCAGTTGTTGTCATTCCTTCCTCATTGATGCCAAAAGAATATTTTATCTCATCTTCTACGCTAACAAATTCTTTCTTCATTTCCACAACGTATTTACAAAAACATGTTCACCATTCCTTTCTTCCACATGCTCTATCCTCTCCGTAAATCCCTATATGGTCTGTCACCACCAACAACACCTCTCCCTTTGCCTCCGTCAACGCCAATTTCCACTATCTCCACAAATAACCTTTAGATACTCAATATTCTTTCTTATTTCCATTCAGTATTCAGATTACATACTCTACTACTTCTCGCTTCAGTTCCCTTTCGGTTAACCGGAGATAATTGAAAATGGATTTATTCAATTTTCAATTACCTCCTGTCCAAGGGTGGAGTTAAGCGGATTGTCTGCTTCAACTCTTCTTATTTCTCGTATGTCCCCTTCAGTACCGGTTTCCAAGTTTAGTCGCCTTTCATTATCAGACCGATCGTTACTGTTGCAGTCAAATTGTTTACCATTACAAACCATATTGCTTCCACTTCTTACATTAAGCAATTCTTTATGAGGTAATACGGTATGTAATTTATTTCTTTTGGTCCCGTTCGGTTTCTTCCTTACACAGCTACTACCTAAAGATGTAAAAAAGTCGTCCCTACTGTCACTGTTATTCTCTTTCACGCCCTCTTTGCTATATTCATCTTCAAAATTACCAATTGGTGCTCGTCCCACCGCTGATGCCACTATGTGAAGTTTCCCAGATCCGTACCGATCTCCTGAATTTCCCGAGAAGTTCCTCTCGGTCTGGAATGTTGAAGTACTTCAACGCTATCCATATAGTCTGTCGATGTTGTTCTTCCCACCACATACCATTTCTGTAAATGAAATAGCAAAATGAATTTGGATGTCGGAAATATGAAAACTGTGCAGGTGGCGACTACGTCGTCGTTTGTAGACGGTACGAACATCATAATTCCTTCAGTCATGTCACATAGTCAGGAAACACCCCATACATTGAAAATTCCATCACTTCCTAATTGCAATTTCAAACAGTCCTACATATGTAGGACCCCTTCCGGTCTCACTGTATATCTTATTTACTTCTTTCACCCAGCTCCCACATTATTTTGTCAACTAGAATGTTACGCTTGGCGTCCCTTCCGGAATGTAATTTTTTCACTGGCCGAATTCGTACGCATAGCTTTTATATCATTATTTCGAATTTCGAAAACTCAGCGCGCTGAGATCGTTTCTGAGTTTTTCGAAAACTTCAGAAACGAACTCATCACCAGTTCTGTGCCCTTTGATTTAAAAACATGCTTTAAAAACTACTCTATGCTGCAGTGTATAGAAGCTGAGTTCGAATTCATATATTCGAACTCAGTACCTAACTAGAGATGCCCTCAACGCCACACTTACTTCAATATTAACCGTTATTTCTGACTGAGTTGCAGTTTCAATAAAATATTTCATACCAAATCTCAGACGTATGGAGATGCTTTGACGGGCTACTGGACCAACTGCATAATAAAATTGCCAGTTATGAGCTTCATGGAAATTCAGCTGTATGCGGGCCATGAATAAAAAAATAAAGTTTGAAATCAATCTTACAGAGTTTTGGATAAGTGAAGTGGGCGATAAATGAGTAGAGGAAAATGGTGCATTTAGGGTCGAGTAGGGAACAAGTACGAATTTTGTCATTTTTAACATTCATATTTGGTCCATTTTGGCGAAATGTTCACATTGATTTCACTAAACATTTAGGTGAAAAATGTCATTTCATAAAATTTGGGTAATCCGTTTTCGGCGAATGGCACGGCTCCGTTTGCTGGTACGATGGTGTCAAGTTGCCGTGCACTAACAAAAATCAAAACTTATCCATGCAGGTTGATATGCTTAAATCGAGCAAAACGTTTCAAGTGAAGTTCTGACGAAATGAAGTAGTCACTTCCACCAAATAAGCTAAGAAACACTATTTAAGACCTACTCTCCTAGTGGATCTATCCACGTCGACCCGGTCGAACTGCACTTTATATGTTTCACTTCAAGCACCGCATCAACGACTACTGTCTAGTATTTAACTTTTTCCATTCCCATTTACTATTAGAACACCATCAGTATCTTTACCTTCATTACTGTTTTCCTTTCTTCAATTTTCCCCTTTCAATTACTAAACCATAGTTTACAATTTATGAGGACCAGGTGTAGTCACCCAGTCAACTGAAGGTGCCAAATTTCGTATTGTTACTATCTTATTCTATCCGTCCGCTCGCTAGCTCTTGTCAGTTAGCCTGACCTCGCCCCTTTTCATCAACCTGTCCCCGCCCATTATCATGACCTCTTTTTGCATCCTCCTGTGCGAGTACAGTATACCCCGATGCACCTGTCCAAAGTAAACTAATCATACTGTAGGCTACAGTATATGTATCATTATGGCGATGCAGTTGCCTCAGATTAGAGTCACTGTACTACAACCTGACGCTGATTGTACATCGTCAAGTACATGTCCTCTCGCAAATCCGTGTATCCTTCGACAGTTTCCCTCCCACCATGGGACAGAAGGAAACAAAAAAAAGCGACGTCTACAATCGCCTTATGACTGATGACGAACTCGACACAAACGATAGATGGGGATGGGGAGGACATGATGAAGAAGCTATGTCTACTAAAAATAGCGTTACAGATGATGTGTATGAACCACAAAACTGACGTACCGGTGAACGAACTCCCTCTTCGACGCCGAAAATACATCACAACAACCAGCAAGCTTCTTAACTCGTGTGCTGAACAGGCTCATAAGATTTACGAACACTTTATACATCGCTCTGTTGAAAGCAGTTCTCACTACTTATGCATAGATGTCTGGTCGTAGGGAGCCCGACCCTAACTCTGGTAATGCCTTAAACATATTTTAGGCTGCAGTGCATTCTACCTCATTCATAGGCGTCATACTGACTACCTGGGAAAGTATTAAAGAAAGGTTCAAGGAATTAATTTCTGATCATCGCCTTCGGTGACGGGAAACCTAACTGCAAGTGGAATCATTCAGGTGAGGGGGACCTGGAGATTTTTCTGAATGACATTCTTTTAGCGGCAGCCGAAGAGGAATAAAAGCGTAGAGCTGAAGGTAACGAACGGACAGGTCTTGATGAACGACACGTTTCAGTGGTGAACAGATCCGAGACTATGCAATGAATCGTCGAGGCGTGTCAATAAATGATGGTGAGGATACGGTTATACCACAAAAGAGGCAATCTGCATGCGAATCCGATTAAGAAGACAATAAACGCATGGAACAGCATGTCCATAGACAAAATGTTAGTTCCGAGAAGATTTTTCAAATAGAACAGGACCTATTGGATTTGGAGAAGTTGAAGACAGAAAGGGAAGCCACGTGGGACAGAGTTGAGATGGAACGTTGGAGTCGCATGTAGAATTTTGAACTGTGTCAATTTCAGTTAGACTCTGAACGGTTGAAATTATACCTTGCGCGCCTGTAACTAGAGCCGACAGAAAGAAAATCAGTACTAGAAGAACGTAGACAAACTATTATTTCATTTGCTCCTATAGCGACAACTATTTTATAATTTTATTAAAACTTTAAATGCTGTTGTTAAGATTTGTTTGCAGACTTGGCAGAGGGCAATTGAAATAAGTTTGTGGTTGTCCTCTGTGTCCAATGCATACTTTGAAATTCCAAAGTAATTCTGACGCTTTGAACATCAATAATTTTGGACCATGACGAACTTTTTACATGCGCCGGTAGTCATTTATTGACCACGAATGTTTCAGATCCTTTAATGACCACTTCAAAGCAACACGTGCACCATTCATTGCACAATTATATATTTTTTGCTGTGGCGTTGTAACACCTCTTGGGTATGCGATTTGCATCCAGGGACGCAGCACATAGGTGACGTCCCCGTACACTGCATTGAAAAAGGTGAATAGCACCATTTTTAATTCTAAATAGCAATGAATGTGTTGCTGAGTGTCTCAGCAATACTTTCAATGCTACATAGCCTTAAAAATGGTGCTATTGAAGCAATAGAAATGAAGAAGGAAAGTGTTGTGAAAAAATCAGCGGAATAATTTTGTACCGTTTTAATTTTTATTTCTGTTGCTCACTGAGCACTGTTTTTATCACTCAGTACCAATAGAATAAATTCACGTTGTCAACTGTCTTCAATGTGTAAAGTTTACAAACTGCAGCGAAAGTATACTTTGGTTATGACAAGTTTTCAAATAGTAATGATATAATTATTAATAATTAATTTATTGTTTGTTGTTTTATATCGTTTAGTAAGAGAATATTAAAAATTTTATTAATTATTGAACGTATTAAATTATATTAGTAAAATTATACCATTTAGGAAACTGGCGGAGAGAATGGGATTGTTTAGTAGGAGGAACGGATGTAACTGGAGAAATTGATAAACTTTGTAACATACGATTTGTAATTGCATTGTCAATTTCCATTGCTGTTTTTCCAAAGAATAACAGGATTGGTATATTGAACCGTATCTTACCTACTTGCGATTCAGGATTTGTTGTTTCATCCGATGTCCATGACTTACTTCTAAATCGCGGAGCTCTGTTCCATGATAAATTATAGTTTGATCTCCAGTCAATATTGTCTTCCATGATTTGTGGCTGAGTCATATCTGAAACAGGGATGGAATCTTGTGCATAAAGACCGTTTTTGGAATCCCATTTTTTATCGGATCGATACAAGCAGTTTGACCAATCCCTACTTTCCGTATTTTCTG
>JAULBU010057471.1:0-12010 GCA_032358235.1 Odonthalia washingtoniensis | reverse complement strand
GAGCGGCATTCAATGCAAAGCAAACCGCATTCAACGCAGAAATTCCAAGCGGACGAATCACAGTGTAGTGGATGTTTAAAGAGGTAAAGGCTTATTGGACGGTGCTGGACTTCATGCTAAAGTTACATCTGAAAGAATTCCCGGTCGGGTTGCTCTACAACTGTGCGATGCTACTAACGAATATGAGATTCTGCGTGTATCAGAATTCTACCTCAATTTACTTCGATTGCGCACCACCGACCCTTGAGCAGTACATAGACGAAGAATTGTTGTGTTTTTCTCATTAAGTCACAACAAGAATGCATTAAATTACAGTATGTATAGTTTTATTTCAAAAAAGTCCTTGGTGTGCTCGTGCATGCACCTCCACGCCGGGAGACCCCGGACCCCTTTTTTTGCGCTTCGCGCGGTGCTTAATCATCCAAAACAACGCAATAATTTTATTTTCCACGACGTGCTAACTTCAATATCAGTTCAAGACGATTCATATCCTGTTTGTGAGCAACATCCGCCTCCCTGCGCCTTTCTTATATCTCCTCCCTGCATGCGTCTTCTTGTGTGGCAAGCTGTGGTTTCTGTAGATTCAGCTTTTCATGTTCAATCTGCATACGTTCCGTCTCTGTATTTTATCACATCACAGAATCTTTCCATGGAGTCTTCAAACTCATCCCCGTAGTTTTCTAATCGGTGCTTGCGAGATTTCCGCGCACTTTTTGAGGTTGAATCAGCTTCAGTAATCTCTTCCTTATCTACAGATCTGGTCACAACTGTTCTACGTGAATTGGTGAGTTCCCGTACCCGTGCACCAAGTCCTCCTTTTCCTTTTCCGTATTCTGAGCCGCTACTATTTTATGGCTATCTTTACTGTCCTTTTCATCACGTGCTTCGTTCATACCTTCCAATAGCTCTTCTGCTTCTCCAATTTCTCCACTAATTCCACTCATCATTGATTTGGACTTATCTGACTTATCAAATCGATCTTGAAGACGTTTGTAGCGATCTTGTATCGATATGTACGTTAACGTAGTTGAGAGCTTCTTAGTTTCATTTGCTTTCACCGCAGCAATCTCAAATCGTTTCTTTGTTTCTCCATTGGGGGCTACGTGCGCTTTGGATGCCGAAACTTCTCGGAGGACGATTAAATTGTCTTTGTCTGAGATTTTGGAGCGGCGTCCGACGCGAGAAGTAATCGTCGTAATTGTTTCTTTTTCGATGCGGTATGCTCCCGATATAAACGGTGATGGTAGCGGCGGTGGAGAACGTGGAGAACGTGGAGAACGTGGGGGGGACATGCTGAGATCAGGTAACGGAGTGGTAGTCGATATAAACGGTGATAGAAGTTGGGTTGGAAGAGGTGGTGATAAGGGGAATTCGGAAGACATTTTCTGATGAGGTAACGATGAAGTCAACAGGAAAGAAAGAAAAAAGTTGGGTTGAGTATGTTGCGGTTTGAAATCGGAATTGGGGTATGGTAAAATTCGAGAACCTCTCCTTTTCCCGCGTTTAGTTGCAGAAATTGGCTTCACTAATTAATCCGATTTCTGTATCATTGCAGAAACAAAAACATTCGACTTCACTAACTGTACAGTAAAATAAAAAGACATTACAGTTTATTTGCAATTTATTTGCGGCTTTTCAGTGGCGTGTAATGTCTCTATTGTCACAATACAGCTGTAACTGTAACGTGTGATATTTTGAAAAACATGCGATTAATCGCATGTTTTTCGGAAACATGGGATGCCTCAACAACCAATTTGTAGATTACAAAAATTGGTTGAAGACGAAATATGATTCAACAAAAATTTGAATAATTTCAGCACCATACAAGATAGAAATCAAACGAAATGCCACGAAACAATCAATCCCCAAAAAGGAACTCCTAACCATTTATGAAAACAATCTATTGCAACAGTTATCTTTGCATAAAATTTTGATCGCCAAGATGAGGAAGTCAAACTTTTTACATGCGACTTTTTGTTTAAGTATGTATGCAAGACGCACAAGTTTTGGAACTACATTTTACCTTGATTGAAAAAACACAACTAGTCATCGATCAGATCAAACAAATTCGTTTACTGTTCTTCAAAGAAGAAAAAAATATGGGACCACCAGGGTTTAATCCAGACACTCAAAATCATTTATGGAAAGCACATGCATGTGACAACCCTCATCGTTCCACACCTGAAACATGGACACCAGGTGAACCAACTCACTGGGTAGAACAAACTCAATCATCACGAATTCGTTCAATAATCCTTCGAATAATCTTATTTCTTCAACTAACTGCATCAACATTCTATTTACAATATCGTGTTCGTTTTACAATTATTCCATTACCACTATCATCAACATCAACATTTATATTACAAATTTCATTTTATATATATGAAATACTTGTAACAATATTACCGTTAACTACAATTTTTGAAACATGGCACTTAGGATTGAAAAGAAATAGCATTGATTTTAATAATATACCAAACGAATTAATAGATGATTGTTTCAAACATGATGAAGGCCAAGATAAAAAATTTAAGAACTATCCGACAATATCAATTATTATACCATGTTATAAAGAACCAATTAGTATAGTAAGTAAAGTTATTAAATCTACATTACATGTAGATTATCCAAAAGAATTATTATCTGTATATTTATGTGATGATGGGAGAGATCATTTAAAACAATTGCATATTCAATCGATTCAACAACAAAATGAAAATATGAATATATATTATGTAACAAGACCAGACAATAAATATGCAAAACCAGGTAATGTAAATTTTATATTAAAACGTATAAAATCGGATTTAATAGTACAATTAGATGCTGATTTTATAATACGTAAAAATTTAATACAAAGATTATTACCTTATTTTTATGTATGGAATAATGAAAAAAATATATATGAATTCAATAATACAATATCATATATACAAACACCACAATATTATCGAAATTTAAATGTTACAGATTATGATTATTTTGATCAACGTAATATATTTTTCTTTTTACATGCACAATCATCAAAGGATTATTATAATGGTAGTACTATGGTAGGAACATCGAACTTAATTAATAAATCTGCAATTGAAAGTGTAGGTTATTTTCCATATCATTCAGTCGGTGATGATACTGCATTATCATTAATATTACATGCAAAGGGATATGTTTCATATTATGTTAAAGAATGTGTAGCAACTGGTTTAGTACCACATACACTACTCGGAAATTTCGGACAAAGAAGTCGCTGGTATAAAAGTGATTGGCAGATATTATTTTCAAAACGTGGTCCATTAACTGAAGAAAATTTGTCTCTCAAACATAGAATTTTATATTTAAATGTTATTATTAATCGTTTTAGAGGTATTATAGCTGGTTTCGGTTTAGAAATTGTTCTTACAATTGTTTTAATATTTAATATAAGTGTTTTAACAGTTCAAGGCGGTACTGAATTGAGATTTCTAGCTGTTCTTAGTGGTCATTTAGGTATGCCGATATTATGGAGATTGGTTTTATGCTCGGGAAGAGATAGAAGTGGGATTATGAAAAGTCTGGCAGGACAGGAAATGTTTGAAGTTGTTTTTAAATGGAGTGTTGTAAAGGGTTGCCTTCAAACTTTATTTAGAGTTAATAAGGGATGGAAAGTAGCTGAAAAGAATTCGGCAACAGTTACTGGAATTCCGACTTTTGAAAGTGAACATAGAAAATCAAATGATAATGATAGTGATGGGAATGATGAGGTTTCGTATGAAGATGATGAGAAATATAGGAATTATGATGATGATGAGGATGATGATGATGATGATGAAGGAGTGAAAACGAATGTTGATGATAGGCTACCAGTAAGCAACATCAAGAAGAACAGAAATGATTCTAAAAATCATATTTTATCTAGATCTATGTCGGTTGAGATTACCATGCATTCACCACGAGCACTGCATCCAATTACAACATCGAAATTAAAAGGATCTACTGAATCTAGCGATAGCATTAACAATGCATCATCGGATCAAAAATTTATCAGAAATCCATCCACAAAATCTCGTACTTCCACATCATCTATTGGACGTGTCACATTATCAAAATCTGTTTCATCTCCAAAATATTGGAAGAATACATTACGTAACTTGAAACGATGTTGGTACAACCTATTGATGGGGACCGCACTAACAGCAATAACGATTTATTCTGTTGTTGTCAATAGTAACAGAAATATTAATAGCAACAGTAATGAAATAATTCCTTTGGTTCTCGCAATTGGATATATGCTTTCAAATGTTGTACCTCATGTACTTGCAATCTTTTTATGTTTTAAGCGTACATTTATCAAACCTGTTGAAGGAAATGATGATGGATTAAAGAGATGTGATGAATGGGCAGAAAATAATGATTCAAGATTATATGTTCCGATTTCTGCTGTTTGTTGGTTGGCGTGGGCACGAATATTTATAGTCATTGGTTGTTTCACATATACAGTTTTCAGAATTGACCAACCTGATCTACCAAATAGATTAGCAAAATGCTCTGTGGATGCTGGAAGTAGCAGTGGGTTTAGTGCCATGAATGGAAAATGCATGGCATGACCATTTACTTCATATTCCTCACATTTTTGTTTTACTCTGAAGCTTCAACATAATTTTTTTGGAATGGATCGTTCAATTTACATAGTAGTGTTTTTCGAAATCCAATTTCTTCAAAAAATAATCTATGAAGTCAAAGTAAGCCCTACAATTATTAGCACATTTACTATATATATTATTGTGTCACCACTTCAGGCTGACATACCAACTCATGTTGACACTCCATTGATGTGATAATTCACAAATGAACTAACCAATAAAGTCACAGATACTGCTTTAAATGTCACTAGCACCCCAAGACACAAACCGGAACAATGATTTGACAATAAAGATGCAAACACTACCGTCACACTATTTCAGATCAACTGTTTTCAAACCTTTATCGAAAATAGGCAATATCTTCTTTGTACACTCGTTCGACAGTTTCGTTTTCTAATGTTGTTTTTGGTGTAGTGAAATGATAATCGACATGTAGAGCTGTATTTATTGAATCCATAACTGTACATTGGAAATATGAACCTCTGTTTGAAATCTAAATTTTCGATTATCCAAATAACTAAATCCACTGTAACAATCCAGCAAGAAACTACTCAGAATCTGCTTCTGTATAAGGTAATAATCACATATATAACGATGCATCATCCTTACTTATTGAAATATATTGTAAATCTGATTCTCTTCTCTATGTAATAAAAAGATAATCAAAACGAGTAAAGTGATTAAGAGTATACGTAGGCCCATGACCAAATGAAGATTTTTGATTCCGATTCAGAAGCTTGACAATACATATAGTTTCCCAAAATTGTCAAACATCTTCACCGATTGATTTACAATTGAAAACCCTTTCAGCATTTCTCTAGTTGTTGATGGTCCCCTATGAAAAAGAAATCAGTGCCAAACGGAAAAATATTCTCACAGAGGGAAACATTTTTTCCCCGAAAAGTGAGTCTGTGGGGCCGAGAGAAAGACATATTCAGTTAAAATAATTAGTCAAATAATTCCATGGATACTTTAACAGTAAATTATGATGCAGTAAGTGAAACCAAAAGCATTTTGAACATATGCAGAAATTCAAGAATGTCAACTCATCCTAGACCACGATATTAATCACAATAATATCTTCCACGCAAACAATAAGTCGCATAGCCGACACTGTATCTATTAAAAAACTGAGTTAACAACTGAGAAAACTGGAACTCTTAGCTGGCAAGGTGGATGACATTGTAGCTTTTAATAATATTAATAATATTAAAAGCTACAATGTCATCCACTTTGCATTGTAGCTTTTAATAATAATAATAATATTAAAAGCTACAATGTCATCCATGCATGTTATGCATCGCATTTTATCTTATCTGTATTTTGCACACGTGGCAGCGTGCACGGCTCTCTGCCAGGCGAGGATTGAACTCGCGCCCTGCTTTTGGGCCCTCAGCTTTTCAAAAGCTGAGGTAACAACTGTACTAACCGGAACTCTTAGCTGAAAAGGTGCATGACATTGAAGATTTCAATAGTATCGATCAAAATTGATATTAAGAAAGTAGTGGTCAAGTCATTTAATTCATGATTTTTTGTCAACACTGCTAAAAAATCATAACTTTTTCTAAACAGTCTGTGAGAATTTCAGACTGAGCCTCCTTACAACTTGTTTCTTAATTTCTCATTTCAGGATTAAGATTGTAAAATTATATTGGACCAGTCAACAATTCATAACTTAGGGTAACAAGATAAAGCAAGTGACTATACAAATTAGTGTTACAATTGTAATGTCTCACTCACACTGTTCATGTTACAGTTCTCAAAACAATCCACAACAATATTGTAGGTGACACTAATTAACCAGATCGCTGTACAGCTGTGCATAATGGCCAGTCAAGCATTGTGGCATCAATCGCAAAATTATTTGCGAACAAAAATGGAGGGATTACTACATCAATTACTTGCCACGCAAGGCATTTTTCATCAGCCATGAAACAGTTTCCAAATCGGGAAGCAAAGAAAGAAAATGCTGATTTCAAAACTAGCTAATCCGTAAAATCGTGGGAACGCTTGCCGTTGGTTTCACCGTACAAGTATAAATAGATCGTGTACACTCAATTACCTAGTCTGTATCGTCCTCCTTCACTCATCCAAAATATTTCCCAAATCGTCAACTGTACTTTCCATCTTCACGACATGACTGCTCTTACACCCATCGCCGCCATCATTTCTATTCTTTTTTTCGTGGTTGTGACTAACGCATTACGTCTACCAACTAAACCAGCTCCCGAAGATTTCATCAAAAATCTCATTCGTTCTACACGCCCAGAAAATGCGAATCCATTTTCTCTCAAGCTTCTCTCTGGATCTTCTCAGACTTCGAAAACCGCCCCACCTTTCTTCTCCTTTCGTCAAAACAATGAACGATTGACAGATCCTATGCCCGGAGACGACAACGACGACAAAACTGACAAGGGCGGTAAAGTAGATACAGCCGACAAAGATGAGAATGGTGATAAATACAAAGACGGTGATACACCAGAGCAATCTCCAGAAGTGTCCTCATCCCCGATGATGAATGGTACGAACCAAAGTGGCGCGGACGACGGTCACGGTCATGACGACAATTACGATCATTATTTCGATCACAACTATTGCGAAGCACCCCAGAATCCAGATCGGACGGTTACTTTCGCTGGTGATTTTTCGGGAGAGCATGTTGCATACTTTGATCGTGACCTTGGATTTTTTAAATTAGGTGTCGGTTTACATGAAAATGACATCGAAAAATCGAAATTAGACGCTCTATCCCATTTTCGGTCTCACTTTGGTATCGATTTCAACATGAAAAATGCCCACAGCTATCCAGAAAAAGGGTTCACTCTTTCAGAAGATGGAAGATTATTGTTTGCTCCAGTTGTGTTCAATGTGAAGTTTCGAGTTGTGGCAGATTCTTTCTTTCCAACATACTGTGCTTCTACTCCTGCTGTACTAGGTGGATGGATGATGACAGCCACAAATGCTACCGTCAGAGGTGATCTTGGTGGTAAGGACGGAATTTATTACGAAGGGGAAACACTATTCATGGTTTTGCATATGGTTGTTGCTCCGGGAACTAGATGGAGTACGAGAATTGCATTTTATCCGTTGTATCCGGCCAACTCCGAACGTGACGGTTCATGTGTTCTGTCCGGTGCTACTTACAACATTGATGATGATGCATTTGGGTGGATGGATGGAGTATCAATCAGCTACCACTTCCCTGGACGGCCATATCATCAAGTCTTTAGATTGGTTGCCATGTGGCCGGGTAGATTTTTTCCCATGACAGAGTCAAGTCCGGATCCGACATATGACATGGCTATGGAAATGGACCAAGGCATGAATATGAACGGAAAGGGAAACACAGAGGATGAAATATACATGGGCGAATAAAAGGATAGTGGCGAAGAAATGAAAATTGGTCAAAAATGGAAGTGAATGATACATATTTTAGATTTCTAACTTTAATTCTTTTCATCCCTTACTTAACAACTATCATTCTTTATTCTTTCCCTTTTGCTTCTCCTGCTCAATTTACTTTCGCTGTTTTATGGTTCGTATTACGAACGTACGAACGTACTACGAATTTTGTAGTATCACCTGACATTATAGTGTTAAATACTGCATTTCGTCCATCTAAGATAGTCTTTTGAAATTTATGGTATTATCAATTTTTGAAATATAATAATATTAATACGTCTTTTCTTTTTAAAAAAACAAAAATAGATGAGAATTGACTATGATTAAATGAAGTTTCATTATTTTGTAACTTACTCCTTTTGTTGTTGTGTGACTCAAGTGGTTCAACTACCTTGAGTTCATCGAGTGAGACACTTTTGTCGCTTCGACGGCGCTTGTGTCACTTTCTTACATTACACGTGGTTACGATATAGTACACGCGTTTCCCGTGTACTTACATGACAACAGTACGACACACGTGTACACGTGTACACTGAGATCCTGACGCTCACATAATTCAACTCTCCACCTCGACAATAGTGTCGAAACACAAAAGAGAAGATAGAGTTAAAAAAAAAAAAAATAAAAACAAATAAAAAGCAATGTACGAAATCTTCCATCATCTTGAGAAGCTGCATTAATATTCAAGCTTCAAGTTGTTGCATAACCCACCTAGTCAATAGCTAAAGGAAAACACTAAAACATTGTGAAAAAGTAAATACTTCATCATTCTTATTTCTCAATATCGCAATAACCATGATACCAATCGAATGATATAAATGAAATGATATTACTGTTAAAATTGTTGTATGGCCGACTCATTAACCACTTGCTTAGATAGAAACTCAAAACATCTTATTGCGAGTAGTGTAGTTAGTAGATTAGCAAGTTGCTCTTCTGTAGGTATGTATGACAACTGAACCTCGTTGCTCTCTACCTTTTCCATTAGGTAGTGGTAACACAGGATCATGTGCTTAGATATTAGGAATTTCTCTTCCAACTTTGCTAACACCACCACGCCTCATTATCCTCATAAATTGTAGTTGGTTTAAGTTGTTCATTGTCCAAGCTATTTAACATACTTCGAAACCAGATGACCATACTTGTACCAGAAACAGCCGACACATAATCTTATTAGCAGTAATGTGAGTGATTATTGACTGCTTCTTTGAGTTCCAATCGACCAGATTACTGCCTACATATATCATTATTACAGTCATGGAAGGTACTGTACGTAGATCGTCGGCCCAGGAAGAATCCAGGTATGTATGAAGTTTGTCTGACGAATCTACACCTTAATAGAAAATATTGACATCCTTTGATGCTTTTAATAACAAAATATCCCCCTTAACACTTTACAGTGACATTTCCAGACATCCGATACAAAACGTGACAGTTCTGCTATTGCCAAGGGGATATATTGTCTTGTGCGTACGCTTAACTATAGGAGGAATGCTACCATTTATCTGAGTACGCATTCTACCTTCATTTCTGTGTCTGTTGGAAATTCCATGCGTTTAAAATCCTCCCTTGGAGACAACGGCACTGTCTTCCGATTACAATTGACCATACAGAATCGTTCTCATACTTTGTTGATGTATGTATGCTGTGTTATTGACATTCCGTCTAGCGTTGCAGTGATGTTCATACCCAGAAACCACTTTACATGACCGATCTAAACCATTTTAAACTTTTGACTCGAAACCTTCTTGAAGTTATTCAGAGTGCTGTAATATACTCACATAAGGAGTATGTCATCAACATAGATGAGGAATGCCAATTGAAGTCGGTCTTCTCTGTACAGAACGTAGAGACAACGTTCCGCTTCTGATGGTTTCATGTTCCAGTTGTCAATTAGATACTTGTTCCAGGTTTATTTCCACCGACTTGGTGACTGATTTCACACAAAAACGGCTTTTGGAAGTCAAATATTCTCATGAACAAGAACTAGATGTTAATATTTAGGTGGTGGAAGAACATATACTACGTAATCCAAGATAGCATTTGAAAGTGCCGTCTTCACGTCAGTCTTATAGATGGAGAGCTTCAGCTTTACGGCAAGGGAAAGGATAACCTGAAAAGTTGGCAGTCGAGACATATATGCATGTGACTATCTTTATTCACACTGCACGTTTGCATGTATCCTTATGATCACGCAGCGCGCATTAAACGTTACCAGCAGCCCCGTTTCATCCACTTTCACTTTAAAGACCATCACTCATCTGATCTATACAATATATTCACATTCTGTCACGCTAATTTGCTACTTTTTGCTCAACTACCCCCAACTCCAACTTTTCATGCTCTTTACTTCTGAAACTTGAACCATTCATTTTAGAGATCAACCGTTTTGTTTCATTATATCTGGATGTGACTTTTGTGGGATGCTCTTATTGATTGATAGGTCAAAGACACTATAATCGTTTACAAACAATCATCAGTATCTTCAATAAAAGTGACATCACGATGTTCTTACTAGCCGCAAAATACACTTTGAAGCAAAGTGAACCTTATGAAATTTCTACGAATATACCATTCTCTTCCGTGTGTAAAGTTTAGCATGAGTTTATAGCCGTATGTATATCATGGCCATGCATCCGAATTTTTGGAGTGCTCATAGCAGCTTCTTTATGAAAGGATCTTTCATACGGTGTTTCCTTGTTCATGAATGTTTACGTTGTATAGCGATTGAAAATTGTGGCGGCGTACATTATTAGATCCCCCCACTATGCTTTAGATATTCTCGTACTCAATTATCATGCTCCTTTCCATTTCTGTCAACTTCCGATTAATTTGTTCTGCCCCATGAATTTGTGCATTGGCAGCTCTACTTGTTGGTGCCTGCGCGATTACCTTTGCTCCAAAAAAAGTCCTTGATTGCTCCTGATGAGAACTCAGTTACTTGGTGTGCTCGTAGAGTTTTAATGTCATACCTACGAGATTTCATAAAATAATTGAATCGGTCTACATTGTTCTGCGTTTCAGATTTATATTGCATTAGGAATGTCACCGTCATCCTGGTATGATCATCAATAAATTTCTGAGAGTAGAGATTCCAATTAACGTCCTGAACGGAAAACAGGCCACGAGAGTTAGAGTAAACGAGTCCACCTGGGAAATTACCAGTACAGTTCTGGATCTCGACGTAATTAAATGAGATGAGTGTATTGCTATAAGTTATTATTATTATTATAAATTTTAAATTATATGAGAAAATCACGAAAAAATTTACGGATTTTTGAGAATATTTTAGGAGTACTGTCAAAATGGTTTGACAGCATTCAAAAATAATTGGAAAACAAGCCAAATTTTTTGGAAAGTTCCAAGCCTATTTTGACAATACTCCTAAAACGTTTTTGAAAGACATAAGCTATTCTTGAAAAATATAGAAAATCTTTTTGCGAAACGGAAATTGTTTTTGGAAATACACTATTTTTTGGTAAAAACGAAGCAATATTATATTTTAATAAAAAAACCTTTTCTGTAATAACACCTCTTACGTGTTGATATAGTATACCAATCCCAATATTGATGTTGAAGTCCATTCAATCTACTGAAGTAACTTTCTACCGCCGATGCATAGCTTGTAACCTCTTGTCTGTATACATGCTCTCCATCTTTTTTTTGTATTTCTTCCTTTCTCATCACACTTATAGGTGGTCTGACAGGTAACATTCTATTACATCGAGTTTGTGAATTACGCAATGCAGCACCATCCCATTCCTCACGTATTGATGATCGATTCGCACGTACCGCCTCACGATGACATACTATATGAATTGGATCCATATGTGTTATACTCGTGAAAAAACTTCCTGTACCTCCAGATCGTGATGATGATGAAGATGATGATGAAGCTATACCACTGTTACTATTACTACTGTTGTGATTATTATTATTGTTAGCACTACTACTTCCAGCTACCAATGTCGACGCTGACGTTGTCG